>JAJLWO010000071.1:0-76160 GCA_030570775.1 Ogataea pignaliae | reverse complement strand
GCGTCTGCATTTCAGCGTCATACTCTAAACCCTCCAGCTTAGAAAAAACCCCTTTGGGGAAAAAGCTGCCTCGTCTAGTACCAACCCTTTACCAATTCACGGCCCGGTAGGCTCGCCTATGGTTTTCCATTCCCTGCCGCGTGAAGTGGTCATGATTTATTTTCTGCCGTCGCACATATATTTGTGCGCGGGAACCACCCCAATCGCCAAAATAAAATGGCGACGGCGGGATTCGAACTCGCGCTCCTTAAGGCGCTATTTGACCAGCAGCGCTAACCACTAGGCCATCCGCCCGAATCCCCTAATAATAATAATAATAATAATAAATCTATTTTAAGTGGTTCCGCCCATTTAAAAGAGCACACACTAGGAGTCGTCATCTCCCTATAGTATACAAAAGTACCTATCAATTTCGTACACAACCAGCTTCCGCATCCGTTTTCCACGGGATGGCGGTCGATCTCGGTCCAGCCCCCTTTTTGATGTTTTCGGGCTGTGCTACGTTTAATAGACTAAGCTCAATATAGCATGAGAAAAAACAAGCAGAAATTCTCTCCTTAGCTCAGATGGAAGAGCATGAGACTGTAATGGAATAGTCATCTCAGGGTCCCCGGTTCGATCCCGGGAGGGGAGACATTTATTTTTTGGTATTCGTTTATCAAATTCAATGATTGAGATGGGAAAGGATGATTCAGGAATATATTGGACAAGGAACCTGGGAATATAAAGCTAAAAAAAAGGAAGAATAGGAATAGTATGTTCTACAGCAAAAATCGAGATTCGGAACAGGAAGTACAAGAGGTAGTATCTATCACTTCATGCTTGAGGTTGTAGGCTTGCTTTATCAACATGGAAGAATTTGTCGAGTTCTGCTTCGTTTTCAAAGATATTCAAGTCGATACAACTCTCCTTTGCGCTTAAATGCTTTTTCTTGGCATTAATGGAGACCTTTGTTGCAACAATGTTTCCAAACTTTGGCTGTAACATGCTCACGATAGGACACAAGGAATTTGAGGCAACCTTGGCAATCTCTTCAGTATTTGCCTGGATGTTCTCAATGCAGTTCAACGAGAACGAGTTACAACTGTCAGTTAATAACCTAATGGAGTTGATTATGTTTTTTGCAATGATTGGCTTGAATGCATTGAGTTGGAACTGACCAGAGGCACAACTCATTGTGATGGTGGAGTGATTCCCAATGACCTGACAGCAAACCATCGTTAGTGCTTCACATTGTGTTGGGTTGAACTTAGCCACCAAAGATGAAGATCCAGATTCGTTTGCTGGAAGAATCAATTCGTTGAAGCCTGAAGTTGGACCTGAACCTAAAAATCTTATATCATTTGCAATTTTGAACAAGGATGCAGCAATGGTGTTTAACACACCAGAAAGTTCAAGAATGGAATCATGCGTTGAAATGGCTTCAAACTTGTTTGGAGCAGTCTTAAAATCGATACCTGTAAGTTTAGAGATTTCAGAAGCAACCTGTTCACCAAATCCAACCTTGGTGTTGGAACCAGTACCAACGGTGGTGGCACCCTGTGCTAGAAGTTTCAACCTTGGCAAGCAAGAACGGATTCTATCAATTGAGAATTGAATTTGTTGTGAATACGAACTAAACTCTTGACCTAGAGTGATGAAGTTGGCATCTTGCAGGTGCGTTCTACCAACGGTGATTATATCGGCAAAGGCTTCAACTTTGAAATCTAGACTTTTCTTCAATGTTTCCAAAGCAGGCAGTAAACCATGAGCCAAGTCTAGCATGGTTGCAATGTTCATTGCCGATGAGAAGGTGTCGTTTGAAGACTGAGACATGTTAACATGGTCGTTTGGATGGATTGGTCTTTTGTTACCTTTGAAGCCACCTAGGATCTCATTTCCCCTATTTGAAACAACTTCGTTGACGTTCATGTTTGTCTCTGTTCCTGAACCGGATTGGTACAGTCCTAATGGGAAGTTGTTGGATGGAATAGATCCACTGATGATTTCATCACATGCTTGTTGGATTGCCGAGTTCAAGATTGGATTCAATGCATTGTTTCTGCAATTGACATTTGCAACTGCTTTTTTTAATATGGCAAAAGATGTAATGAGGTGGAATGGAAGCTTCTCGGTATCTCTTTCACCAATTTCAAAGTTTGTAAGGTAGCGTTGGGTGTGTGCACCGTAGTACAGTTCGTCTGGCACTTGGACTGAGCCCAGCGTGTCTGTCTCTGTTCTGTAACTAACAGTCATGATGGATGGAGATGGCATGTATGTGAGGGTTAGATGTGTTTTCTTGACTTAGTTGAACCAGCAAATGTATCAAAAATAAAGATATAAGATGTAAAATAGAAAGAACCTATGATTCTACAACGTGAAACTGGAGGTAAAACAAAAAGGAATTGCAATTCTATTTATTCACTAGTATAAAGGCGCTGTGTGGGACACACACATGGCGACCTGTTTGGAAATGGGAGAAGCTCCGAACAGCATTTTGCACAATGCAATGATACAATTGGACAGCACTACTATTGTTCCTGGTCTTCCTCCCCCACAAGTTTCTGCCGTATACCCCAGGATTCTTCTTCCCTCCGCCTCTGTACCCGTCTGTCCAAGGCACGCAAGGCACGGTACAAAAACCGAACAACTGTTTTTGTTGTCTTTTCAAGTTGTTCAATTGAACGTTTAGCTATCTATCTTGCGATATCTACTACTTTAGCCAACACTGACATCTTTGGATCATCTGATTCGATTGACTGGGGGTCTTTAGGGGGTGCAGACCCACCCCCTCTTTGGTTGGTGGGGATAGAGGGAGGGACCTTTTTTTGGATGCATTTGCTCTGGGCGTGGCTAGGGAGGGGGCATGCTTCGGTCAATTCCCGGGGTGTCACGGTAGAGGGTAGTGTGCCAAGGGCAAATGGAGATTTGGGCCGGGGAGGAAACTAATGAACTTTACATGGAGAAGTACACCCTTGCACCAAGATAAACATGACACAGCCCGGAAGCGCCTGCCACAATCTATTCAAGTGTCAATACCACCCACCACTCGACCCCCCTTGGAGTATGGATCGTATCCTGCCTTGTTTTACTTTAGATTTACAACAAGACAAGTGGGAATAACCTACCCCTTTTCTACCCCCCTTTAACAAACCGCTTCTTCTTTTTGTGAATTCCCCAGTTCAAAACCGTTGTTGACTTATCATTATCGAAATATCATACACACTGTGTCTTTCTATTCATCCATAGCTAAACTTTATCATTCACCCACAACAGTAGCATCAGATCGCACGCCAGTGGCATCAGATCACGCATCCTCTAGACCACCTCTATTTCTTTTGAATAGACACTACCGAAGAAAAGTGAATCATCCTCCCACTTGTGATAGACATATACACCATGGCTTTTCTATTCAAGAGAAATCCCAAAACCCCGGCTGAGCTCGTTAGAGCTATGAATGAACAGGTAACAAAGTTGGACTCTCCCACAGCTGACAGAAGGAAAGCACAGGACGAGGTGACAAGATACCTCCAGAACATCAGAAACATACTCAACGGTGATGATGGTTTTGGACTGGCTAGTGGAAATGGACTAGGCGTTGTTGCGAATACCAGTGGCATCGGCGGAGGAGGAAATGGAAGTGGTGCCAACAGTAACAACAACAGCAACATCAACGGTGGTAACAGCATCAACAGTGGCGTCAATATTGGTAGCGGATCGATGAGTCCAATCAGTGAATCTCAGCCCGATCAAATTGGACAGTTGGCAATGGAAGTTTACAGTACAGATTCACTGTATCTCCTTATTCAGAACTTACATTACATCGAATTTGATTCAAGAAAGATTGTCAGTTTACTTTTTAGCTCCTTGCTAAGGCGTAAGATTGCCAACAGATCTCCGACGGTGGATTATCTACTATCAAAACCAAAGATACTACACGCCTTGATGAGAGGCCCGGAGAATCCCGAAATTAGTATAACAACAGGTGGAATGCTAAGAGAAGTCATTGAGTACGAACAAGTGACACGGTTGTTATTGAACGATCCAGCCTTTTGGAAGTACTTTGATTACTGCGAATATGGATCGTTCGAAACTTCCACTGAGGCATTTATGACTTTGAATGATCTATTAACCGTGCATAAACAAGCAGCAAGTGAACTTTTCAACAATAACATGGACCGTTTCATAGAGAGCATCAACAGGCTGATAACGTCTTCCAATTACGTCACAAAGAGGCAATCCATCAAACTAATGGCACAACTCATCCTTGATAAACCAAACTACAATCTAATGACAACATACGTTAATTCTCCTCACAACTTGAAAATCATAATGATACTGCTTGGGGATAAATCTAAAAACATACAGCTGGAATCTTTCAACATTTTCAAGGTGTTCATTGCAAATCCAAGAAAGTCGAAAGCAATCACTGATATTCTAGTGAAGAACCGTGAAAAGCTCTTGATTTTTTTGACAGACTTCAACACTGATAGGAAAGATGATGAGCTTTTCTGCATTGAGAAGAGCTTTGTGATTGAACAGATTGAGGAGCTTCCGAAGCTAATAACAACCAGCAGCTCAACATCGATCAATAATGAGAATGAAAGTACCTACGCCAACCCCAGCGTTGCTGCTCAAAATGTCTACTCACAGACTAAGAAAGCGTTATCTCAGCAGCAGCAACAACAACAGCAACAACAACAGCAACAACAACAACAATCACAGCAACCACAGCAGCACTACAGATAAATGAACAATAATTTGCATATATTGAACCGCTAGTGATGATGTGCCAACGTCACACAGCTCTTCAACCTTAATGACCCGCCCTTTTATTACTTATTTCTTATCGACTTACTCCTCTCACTTTTTTTCTCAATAAAAATTTGATGCTTTAGTTTACTTTTAGTATATACATCGATAACCAATTTTTATCAACCTCAGCACTAGTATACACATAAATCTCTGTACTCAAAGCGCCGACCCATGCGAATAACCTATGAAAAGTCTAAATCCCCCAACTCACCCAATCTATCGGTGTTAACGAACAACTGCGTCATTTGCTTTGGAAGCATCGAAGCTTGCTTTCTCTGCACAAAAATTTCAGCACTCTCCCCCCCATCAACATTCGCAACTATATTATTATCGTTACCATTGTCATTACCATTACTGCCGGTTCCCTTAATGTAGTCGTCCCAACTGAATGCCAGAATTTCATTCGTGTAGAAAAACTCACCCTTCAACGTGACATCAACACAGACGGATCCATCATCGACTAGCATCGTGTTTAGAATGTACTGTAGTATGAGGTAGTTCATCTTGAATTTATCCGTCGATTGAATATCCACAACCGATAGACCTACGGTTGGATCACGCGATAGTAACTGAAGTAGTCGTTTGGAGATTGTTGTTGTCGTCGAGGAGTTTCCCCTAGTGATGATATATATCTTTTCCTTGCTGTCAATGGTGGGTCCATTTTTCATCAATGCTGATTTTTGTCTGTGAAAGTTTGTTGCTGTTCTTTTCGTTGTTGTCGTTGTTGTTGTTGATGAGAGTGGGATTTCCATCAATTGTAGGCTTAATCCTAACTCACCAAATATCGAAACGGAGTCCAATAATTCTAGCGGATCAATCAAGTTTATACCTCTTGCCTTATTATACATCGTGTATAGCTCGTACAGGGTAATGATACCGTTATTTTTATCGAGGATGTTTTCGTTCATTATGAACTCATAGATCTGCCTCGATAGCTCTTCAATGTACAAGTTTGGCAACTTGCTTCTATTGCTGTTGTTACTGGAATCATTGTTCTTGAGGTAAAGCAAACTAGAGAGCTTGTTAGAGTTGGAATAGCTTGTCGAAAACTCATTCTTCGTTAAGATGTTGTCAAGAATCTTGATGGAGTTTTTGGAGTTGTGCAATATCTCAACGTTGTGATCAATTTCTCTTGCTGCATTACCAGATGCTTGATTTCCACTGTTGTTCATCAAGATTCGTTGGTAAGATTGACTCAACTCGATTAACTCTTTACCTTTCGACATGAGGTTCTCCAAATCCTGCAATGAGTTGTTCAACAACATTGACGTCTCATAGCTCTTCATCGAATTGTACGCCTGTAAACCATGAATACCAGTACTAGGCCCCATGTTGTTTGTTTGCAGCTGTTGATTCTTTCTAGCGTTGAAGGTGTCTGTCAATTCCTTTGAGGACAACATAGAATCCGACAACTCGCTCCTGGGTATTTTCAAAGCTCCTTTATTGACCCTATTTTCCTGCTGAACTTTGTCCCAGTTGACTTGTTCAATGGTTGTTTTCAACTTCTCGTAAAAATTATTCACTCCCCCGTTTCTAAAGCTAAGTTTCACGACAAGGTTATCAACGAGATATTCATCTGGAAATGGCTCGCTTTCAAACTCAATTGAGTTATCCTTATCAGCTGTTGACTTTCTATGCTCCAATGTCTTTGCTAAGAGATCGGCAGGAAGATTAGATGCCACCAAATGTGTACCACACATTTCGCAATGCGCCATAGATGGATGGTTGATAAAGGTACACTTTGGACACTGAGATCCATCAAAGGTTAACAAATCAACCGGATCTTTCGCTTTTGTTTCATGTGACTTCGTAACATTGATCAGAGGATCCATTAGCTCTTTGGTTGCTTGAATACCACATGTTTTGCAAACCGGTAGAAGAGACCAGTTATCTTCCAAATGCTGAGCATCAGAGCTCTTCAAAATGTTGGAAAAGTAGCATATTGGACATACCCAATTGATATCATGTCGTATTTTGTCAGTGTTGTTGCTCTTAATGTTATTATTACTACTGTTGGTAGATAAAGGGTTCAAGGTTCCTGATTCACTTATTCCGTCTGTAACCTCATCACTGCTAAACTTCCTGGCTTTGAGTGTGATGATTATCTTTGGACTAGACTTCAGAAATCCTCCGTACAACTCCACATCTTCTATATCGAGCAGGTTTAGCGCAATGTTCTTCAGATTGGATCTTGAGCGTTCTGGTATATAGATAATCCTTTTGCTTGTCAAATAAACTCTCCCTTTTTGATATTCCAGCAGTTTGTATGCTCCTTGGTACAATCCAATGTTATCTTGAATGATAACGTCTCTTTCGTCAGAGGAGAGGATCGGCCGTCCACTTGACGAGAGATGAGCTTGTTTCCAGTATTTTGACTTTACCGTTGAGAACATTATCAGGATCTCTATAAACAATTAACTGTCATCTGTGTTATTCTATAGATCCTGTGGAATCATGACAATGGTGTAGAGTTAGCTAGTTGCCTTTGCTTAAGCTCCTCATCGTTTGATAAGCTCCACGGATCAACCAGCAATCTTTCGGGATGCTTTTCATGCGCCACACAAACGTAAAAGCTTAGCCACGTTTTTACGCATCTAATTACTTTACCCTTTTAGGCAATTGGTAAACATCAAGGGAGAAAGATGGCTGGCTTTTCTTCCCTAGTGTGTCTTCAAGAATCGTCAAAGAGATGAATCATGTCTTTGTTCTTCTTCAAATGCTCTTTTGGCTTGCCTCTGATCTGAAATTGTTATATACTATTCTGAGCTTCTTATACGCCACATCCCCTTGAACGTTCTAAGTTGGCATCCGCATACTTAACAGAACTAGCAACGAAATAACAACTTGCTTGAGGGACATCAATCTCAACACAAAGAAAGCAGATAGATATATGTTTAGATAATTATAAGAAAGATTTTACTACAATGTCCATGAATGCATCACTCAGCATTAGACCAGCAGGAAATCAACTGGTGATAGTTGTTTCTAAAGCACAAGGATTACCAAATAGGCGCAAGCTGGACAAGCAATCGCCATATTGCGTTGGCAGAATCCAAGACCAAGTCCAAAGAACAAAGACAATATTGAGAGGCGGGCAGAACCCCTATTTTGACGACGAGTTATGGTTTTCTTTAGACAACGTCGAAGATACAACGTTGAACTTTTATGTGTACCATCAACAGAAGAAAGACTCCGAATTGGTTTGCAAAGCTGAGATTGATTTTGCACCAGCTTTGAGGAGGTCATCAAAGGATGGATATGACAGTTGGTATGATCTACAGTATAACGGCAAACCTGCTGGCAGAATCTTCTTGGAAATGACTTACTACTCTTCCGTTGTTGCTGATGGAACAGTTCCAGCCGAAGTGGAGAACATATTGAGGAGCAGCATCAATTCTAATGCTTCAAACGCAAAGTTTTCAAAAAGCTATTCCAGCAACACTGCTAACGTCAACCAGCAAAGACAGTTTTTCAAACCACACATGTCTCTTATTGCTTCTGTTGACCAGAACTTACCTCCCTTGCCTGAATTGGGGGTGCAAAGTAAGCCAAAGAGCGAAACGTTGAACCCTGCAAGTTATGATCAAGCACAGCAGAAACTAATGAGCCATGACAAATCAGATGAAACACACAATGCTGAGCAGTTGCACGAGGATGAAGAACAACCGGAATCCGGAAAAGGTTGGATGTCAAAATTTATGGGTAATGCTTCGGGTATACCATCATTCTTCAGCAAACCTATATTTGCTCAGTACTTGTCACCCCAATATCAACAACAAGAGCAAAAATCCTTTGCAGACAGGAAGCTCAGAGATTCATTGGATAAGCTTGATGCGGCAATGTATAGCACTGCTGCCCCTCCTATGCCACACAAGTTGTTTGCCGATTCAAGTGATGAGGACGAATCAGAAGAAGAGCAAGAAGAGACTTCACATCAAAGGACATACCCATCAGCCAGAACTTCACATCCAGAAACACAGATCAGAAGAGGAAATAGTATCGAAGACGTAAGACCTGTCACTCCCAGATCCCAGATAAATACTGATTTGAACGTTGAAGAAGACTATCAGGTTGGCCAAAAAGTTGCCTTCAGATCTTCCTTGAACAGTGCAAGAAACAACAGTAACATAAGATCTCCACAATCCATGTTGAACGATGATGACAGTGACAGTGACAGTGACAATGACAGTGACCTTGACCCTGAAAGCGATGATGAATATGAATTAAGACAGATGAGAGAATCATTCAAGGGCAAACCACTACCCCGTGTCAAAGTGGACGCATCACACAACAAAGAGAACAATCACCATCGTATAGTCTCAGGAAGCAAGATTCACACTTATTCATCTCCGCCAAGACCTCCAGCACATAACGTTCCACTAATGCCAACGAATAGAAGCGCTTCTCTATTTGATGGACAAATGTTATTTTCTTCTCCAAAAAATGGGAAGTCAACCGATAAGAGCAAGAATCTCATCTTTGAGCTGAATGATGATAACCATCTCCCTGTCACTGGACTCCATCCTTATGAGTATGTGAATGGTAACGGTGTGGGCAACAAAATTCCTGTGAATAGAGGGTTTTCATATTCTCAGATTAGAAAACAGAATTTGAATAGATCAGGAGGCTGAATCCATTTTCATACAAAATGCTAAAAACTGAGCATGGGAGCGTTTTTGATCTTTCATTCTTTTTATTTTAACATATTTCTCTGTTGGGTGTAATTCTATTTATTGGGAACTGTATTTTATAACAATCCACGCTTGTGATCTTTTTTTCTTTTTACTTTTTCAATGCTCGCTTTAATGTTACTTATTCTTTTTGAACTTCATATTTCGCCAAATAGCTATCGCATTGGCTGTCACAATAATATATTTATTAACAATAGTAGTATACATGTTGGGGGGAACACAGGTTGAAATTTGCAAAATGAGCAGCAGTTAAAGCAGCAATCAAAATTTACCCCCTCTTTTTTTCCTCTTTCTTTTTCTCTCAATTTTGTAGTGTTCAGAAAGCGGCTTCATCGTTACCGTCATCCTCGTTACCGTAATCGTCATCACCATCATCAAAGTACTTTTCTGCATTATAGTCATCATCATCATCTTCTTCAAACTCGTCATCCTCGTCATCTTCTTCGATGCCTTCATCCTGCTGGTCTCCCGTCCCATCTTCGTTTTCATCAACGTTGTTTATTCTATCAAGCTGTCTCTTTTGCTTGTCTTCTTCACTCAGCTTGATCAATTCAGAAATGTTATTATCTGTGCCTGTTGAATAGTTGCTCAAAGCCAAAGACTTCTTCTTTCCAGCTTTATCCTTGCCTCCTTTACCGTTCGTAGTATCGTTCTTTCCAATTATAACGCTCTGTAATTCCTTTGGAAAGAAATCCACCACAAATGGATGATCATCTATCGATCTACCAACTTTAATCTCCTTCCTGTATCTATCACTGTACCTCTTCAACCCATCGTTGACACCACCCTCCAAAAACATCATCTTGTCCTTGTTTTCTGTTGTTAGGCTATGAAGATCACCTGTGAAAAAAGAACTATTTTTCATCAGCTCTGTAAAATTGTTAAACTGTTTCGATGATTCATCTTCGAGCTTCGTTATTGGGCCGTTCACAGGGAGGGGATATTTGAGAGCCTCTGCTGAGATCTGTTGGATGTCAGCGTAGTCCAGGCCAAACGGTAGAAGGATACGATTACCCTTGTCCCTGAAACTCATTCCTTGCCAGTTTGAACACTTTGAGAATTGTCACTCGCTGTCTCTACACTTCTCTTAAATAGTGTCCTTCTTATAAAGGCCTCTTTCAAATGGAATCGAATCAAACCAAAATCGAACCAAATCAAATCAAACCAGGCTTGAACCTCAATTGACAATTTTTTTTCAATACTATTGACACGCTTACGAAAACTGGCAGACCTCCAAAGAGAGTTTTTCGCCACTTCACAGCTTCACGACTGAATATCAGACCGAACAACTTCGACATGGATCAAATCAACCAGTATATACACCCGGGTACCCACCTCTGTAAGATTCAATTGTACTTATTACTCATCCGGCTAACAGGTGCAGTATCGAAACATTCAAAAAAGAATATCGCACACTGACAATAATGTTTGATATCGCTCACGTGTATCAGGATTTCATCGATGAATTCAACATCACCCATTTCCTAAGACTACTCGCCATAGTAGGTGGATACATCTTCTTCAGACAGAGAGCCTTGGATTTCATCAAGAGCAGACAGCTGAAGAGACAAATAGCAGAAGATAACAAGAGAAGACAAGAAGAACTTTTGACAAACCCGGAAGATGTCCAAGTGGAAGAACCAACACCAATTGAAATAAGTGAACAGTCATGGGGTTGGGGTAAGAAGACCAGAAAGAGAGTCAAGGAGCAACAAAAACTCTTTGAAGAGCAGATCGAGGAGGCTGCTGCTAAAACTCAAGCTCAGGCTAGAGGATACGATAGTGATGATGAAATCAATGAGTTACTTCAGGAGTAAGACTTTGATTTTCTGCATTGATGGCATCTCTGTTCACCGCCCCCACCGTACCGTACGGGCATTGGAGCAATTGGGCGTTACAGTCTATGGGTTATGGGAAACCATTTTGATCAATCAATCCTTGTTTCTTGTTTCTTGTTTCTTGTTTCTTGTTTCTTGTTTCCTGTTTCCTTTCGTTCCATTCATTCATGCATTCTCACTCAAACAACATTTGTACTATTATCCATTTCGGGCCTGCTCCTTCTTACACGGACATGTCAGTATATATATTCCTATACATTTATTTAATTTCAATTTTTTGCTGTGCATTAATTATCAAGAAAGAAATGTCGTTGTATGGGCTATGTTGTGCATGTACTGAAAGCCATATTTCATTTGACGTAGGCATAAAGGCTTTGCTCTGGAGTCAAGTAGAACGATTTCACATCTCCCATGATTTCTCCCTTCACTGGTAGCTTCAGCGTTGAATTATCAATATTGTAGATCAAATCATCTTTGGGCTGAACAATGAGCATGCTAGACGTCCCATCAGTAGATAACTTCAAATCGTAGTCATCTCCAGTTTTCAATTGCAACGACTGAACCTTGAAGAGTCTCTTGTAACCATCCTTTGTGTCCTTAGGTTTCAAGTCGGAGAATTGAAAGGTGAACCTCGCCGTTGTTTTTTCACAATTGTTGCTACTGCGTCTGTCGACGATTTGTGTAGCGATTGGTCTCAACTCTTGTTCTTCTTCTTCTTCTTCACCGATATTCATTCCCAAACTTTCAGATAATGGTTCCACCTGCTGCTTCGGTGAATTCAAAGTCATATCTTCAATCTCTTCAATCAATGGTCTTGTAGATTTAGACGAAGAATCACCAGCTGCTCCACTGCCGCTGCCAGAAATGCCAAACAAGCTAGGAAGCTCTATATCTAGACCGTCACCATCGTCACCTTGCACCATCAGCTCATCGGCAAACCTCTTTGCCTCAAGTAGTCCCAATGGCTCATTCTCATCAAGCTTACTGCTTAATTGATTCAACTCTTTTCGTTCATTCTCAAGCGCACCAAGATCAACCTCCATTTCAACCAGTTTCCCCATATAATCCCTCTTGGGTAAAGCCATAGAGTCCCTATCAACAATGAAACTGCCGTTTGTTTTGCTACCAGTAGTCTCGTTATCAACTTTAAATTCAACGGCATCAAAGCACCATTCAATTAGGATCAATTTCAAGTCCGGACTTACAAGACACCATTTCATTGCAGTCTCGTTGATTATACAATCGACAATTAATGAATGTTGACCTTTCTTATCCTTATCATCTCGAAGTTCGGGAGATGTAAGTATTGGTATCTCCCATTTGTTTTCCATTATCAATGGGAAAACAATCTCCGGTTTGAACAAGGTGGTGTCTGATGATGCGTTGATCGGTGGTGGAAGTGGTACGTTGTTATCCGTACAAACGTTGATGAATAGTTTTGTGCCCGGTGGTGAGTTTCTATACCGTGTGAAAATCTTTGCCTTTATCACAAAGACAGGTTTAGGGGTTATCCTTACTATCCTTCTTATCGATGATGAGGATGAAGATGATGATGCATGCTTTGGATTCGATAATCTCGTGTTTTGTATTGGTGTCAGGAGAGGCATCTTTTGTTTTTGTTTTGATTTGGCTGTGGCACCCTGATTGGCCTAAACAGATTGTCAACTCTAAGATTTTTGATACAGTATAGTATCGTTTAGGTGGCCTAGAGAAACTGTCTTCATTTCTACCGATCAAGTAGCTATCTATGCCATTTGTTTATTGTGTGAACCTCCTGAAAAGTTTGACCCGTACGTCTCATGCAGGAGATGACGGCTTTTCAAGGGGTTGTCAAAGCCTGAGGCTGATTTTTATTATGATTTTGGACAACTCCGACATGTTGTCTTCTGATCTAGTATTTCACGTACGACAATATCATATCGTTTGATAGTTACAAAAAAATATCTACAGTACTATACATGGTTTTATATCATCTTTCAAAAACAGCAGAAGGACCAAAGATATCATTGTATTGGAAATATACCACTAGTTTTCCACTATTACATTCTATTATTGTTGGGTCACCACCACCGCCACCACCACTAATAGCGCCTTCCACCGTTGTAGTTTTTCTGAGAATCAATATAGCCAGATCTGTTAGATGTACCCCGACTACTGCTTGGACCAGTTGGTGGTAACTTACCCTTAGTGGAAGGAAATGGCCTGTATGCGTAACTGGTCTGGTTCTTGTAAGGGTCAATACGGGAACCGCCACTGTATCGCTGGCCTCCCCCTGGATTCAAAGGCAAAAGTCCAGACTTGGAAGGTCCTGATGGAACGTTACCAATTTGAGCTGTTGTCTGTACGCGCTGTGGTGGAGGAACAGCATTGTAGTTGATCCTCCTCTTGTTGTTGCTGTTGTTGGCCCCACTATTGTAATGGTTACCTGTATATTCATCGTGCATACTTTCCCCCCTTTTCCTCTTGTTACTATAAGTTTCACTGTCATAATAATTGCCGCTGTAATAGTCTTTTTCGAGTTCATGATGAATGATTTGTAGGTGATCCTGGTATTGCTTTCTCAATCCTCTTGGTAAGTTATCGCCTGTAAAGGCTGATCCGTTGATGTTGGGCGTCTTCGATGTTCTTGGATGCGTGCAATCATCTCCATAATGACCTTTATCTGAACAGTTGTAGCAGAATATGGAATTTCCAGGGTATGCAAAATTCCTACTTGTGTTCTTCTCTACTAAATAGCTTCTCCATATATTGGGACACCTGTCTGTTGAATGATTCCTGGATTCACAATCCCTGCAGTAGTTGTACTTCTTCTTTTCGGTACAATTGTTTCTAAAGTGACCGCGTTGACCACAGTTGCTGCAAACCATCGAATTTGGACATTGATTTTCATAGTGATCATCCACTTTACCACATGCATGACAGACAACAACCTTACAGTTTCTCCTAATATGCCCTCTTCTGTGACAGTTGGAACAAATCGGTTGTGAGGATTCTACATCCCTCACACCAAAGTACCTGCCTTCACCTCTAATTTCAGCCAATTCATTGTTATCGTTGTTGACCTCACCGTAGACCAAGGAATGGATAGCCTCAACCTTATCAACATCGTTTTTCTTTGACTCTTCTTCTTCGTCTTGCTCTTGCTCTTGCGCTTCTTCTTCTACTTCTTCTGTCACCCTTTCCTTGTTATTGTCCGTGTCTGACGATATCAATAAGGGCGAGTCTGCATTATCGTTGTCATTTATGATCATCACCTCTTTGGAATCATCGTCCTCTATGTCAATAGGACTGTACATCATTCAGAATGGAGTTTTTCACCTTCAACGTCAAGTTGGCACAATTGAAAGGGAAAATGAAAGTTGTTAGTTATACTCAATTTCAAAAGGGGAGGAATAGCGAAGAATGAGGTAACGCACTCTATTGTTGAAAAACCTTTTGCGTGACGATAAGGAAGAAAAAAGCTTACTCGGAGGATGTAGACCCTTGTATTATTGACATTCTGTCTACTGTTGATGGTATATCGCTCTTGGTTGACTTGACTTTGATCACCGTTGTAGTCTGGAAGGAAGGTGTGAGATCTTCTTCATCTTTTTCTTCTTATTCTTCTTCTTCGCTGCCGTTTTGGTTAAAAACTTTCAATATTCTGCCATTCCGAGATTTGCGGGTGAACAACAGAGCATTGGCTGTGGGAAAGGGGAAAAAACTTATCTAAGGGAGGAAACACAACCAAACAACACAAGATAAAGGATATTGTATACAACACCATCATCTAACAGACATATGATCAACACTTAGAATTGCACACCATAGAAGCTAGTCGTAATAAAGCTTTGAATCATGAGTGGCAACCATAATAGCAGAGACGGCGGCGGGGGTGGATACAGAGGAGGCAGAGGAGGAGGAGCACCACCACAGCCACACTCAGGCTACTCCAATTCATCACCCTCTTTCAAGAGAAGCTATAGAGGAGGATATAGAGGAGGTGCAGGATATTACCACGGAGGAGGAGGAGGAGGTGGTGGTGGTGGTGGATACGCGCCATACAAAAGACCCTACTCTAACACACAAGGAGAAGGTAGATGTCCACCTTACTCCCAATACGCTGAGTCTGAATATCCACCACTTCAATCAGAACCTGAGGAACCACATCATTTTGCGGAAGGCACCAAGAGAGAAGAACAGCGATCGATATCATCATCGGTGTTGGAAAATCAACCAGTAAATGGGGAAGAACTTGTTTCTACCCGTTCTCCTCCAAGAAATACCACTGGAGAATCACCATCGATGAGTAGAGCGCATCCTCCACAAACCACGTATAGAGGCAATTCACACAGAGGAAGAGGCAGAGGAGGAAGAAGCTTTTCAGGAAGAGCATCGTATTATGACGATGGTTATTACAAAGAATATGGGTATTCTTACGAGCAACAAGGGTACGCTGGTTATGGATATGACAACAGGTACGGCGTCGCATACCAGCAGCGACAAGAACAGCAAGCTGCTCCTTCTCCCCCTCCACCAGTTTCATTAGCAGAACAGGAAGATCCTCATCATCATAGCATCCAAGCAGAAGATGCACATGGCTCTTACCCTGAGAGGGAGGTGCCGACATCGCCAGAGCACAGTCGACAAACTTCACGCAATGAACATGCAGCAGACAGATATAGGAGAGAGAAGGATGAGAGATACAGAAACTACGAGAAAGACTTTGACTTTCATCCTTCTGCCGAAACGCAACCGCAACATTCCTCCCGTCCTTCGCTTGCACAGGAACAACAACAACAGCGCCAGCGGCAACAGGAAGGAGAACACCACCACTACCAGCAGCAGCGTGTGCCACCACCACCTATTGATACAGCTGCACACCATAGCGGTAAGCACAATGATCAACGAGCTGATGAGAGATCAAAGAGTATCGACTTTGAAAAGCCAAGACCTGTGATTAGTGCTAATAGCAATAACAACAGCGGCAGTAATTCGTTGCATAATATCAATGACAATGGCAACGGTATCAGAAACGGTTCTTTCAACGGTAATGCGCTCAAAAATAATAACAGATCCAACAGTAGCACGAGGAACAATAACGATGACAATCACTGGGTGACGAGGCTCGAGTTGGCCGGTGAGACAAAATCATCCATGAATGAATCTTTCAAACAGTTAGAGCATATAAATACGGTGATTATGGAGAGTAGAATCAAGAGGTTTAGTTTGGAGGTTGAAGTTGAGAGGCTGAACAGACTGATCAAGAGTGACGAGGCAAAGTGTAAGTTCATCGAGGAGAAGTTGGAAGCAATGAACTTTATCTAGAGTTGTACAATGGTGACGGATAGCTGGGGGCGCATTCTTGTAACATACATAATTAAGATTAATGATTTATTCCTGATTAGTGCTGTATCCTATGCGTGTATTCATATGACGAACTAGTGAAGAGCGTCTATAGTTCAGTGCACCAACAGTGAGCTAGTAGTGAGTGACACACACACACACACGCGCACTATGGGGCGGGGGCACTTTTAGACTTACAGCAACACACCACACATATATACATCGATTTTTCAACCTATATCTCCATTCCATCGCTTGACAAATAGCTTTTGTTTCCTTCTACCACTCCAATTTCAGTCGGCTTCTTCTAAACTTGACAACATTGAACATTTATCATGTCTTCGGTTATTGACTCAATTTCAAAGATTGACTGTAAGCCATTAACTGCTTTCATCTATACCGCGCTTGTCGTTGGTGTCTTCAAGCTCACAGTCACCACTCTAAGCTACTTTGCTGTGTTGTTTGACTGCTTTGTCCTACCACCTGTTGACGTAAGTAAACCTCAGCTACGGTAAACATTTTAGAAATTTGCATATATGAAGGTTCCACGCTAACACAAGACACAACTGCATTTTTCTTTCTTTCTCTTACTATAGTTCAAGAAATACGGTGCAAAGAAAGGATGCTGGGCTGTCGTTACCGGTGCATCTGATGGTATCGGTAAAGAATATGCCATCCAATTGGCAAAAAAAGGACTCAACATTGTGTTAGTCTCAAGAACACAAGCCAAGTTGGAATTACTATCCACCGAAATTGAAACCAAATACAAGGTTCAAACCAAGGTTGTTGCCTTTGATGCATCTACCGATTCCCCAGAGAACTACTTGGCAATTGCAGAGACGATCAACAATTTGCCGGTGTCTATCTTGGTTAACAACGTTGGTCAATCCCATTCCATTCCTGTTTCATTTTTGGAAACTGACGATAAGGAGATGCTTGATATCATGACCATCAACAACACCGTCACTTTGAAAATCACAAAATTGGTGACTCCCACCATTATATCGACCGTTGAAAAGATCGAAGGTACAAGAGGCTTGATTTTAACAATGGGTTCATTTGCAGGTTTGTTTCCTTCCCCACTGTTGGCAACTTACTCTGGGTCCAAGTTCTTCCTACAGGGTTGGTCTTCAGCACTAGCGGGTGAACTAAAACCACAAAAAGTTGATGTTGAGCTGGTTGTTTCGTACTTGGTCACATCGGCAATGTCCAAAATTAGAAGATCATCACTCATGATCCCAACTCCAAAACAGTTTGTCTATTACACTTTGAGAAACGTTGGTAGGAGGGTTGGTGCCCAGGAAAGATATGCCACTATTACTCCGTATCCAACACATGCCTTGATGCACTGGTGGGTTGACAATACCGTTGGTTTATACTCCAAGATTGTCAATGGAGTGAATTTCAACATGCACAAATCTGTCAGGGCTAGGGCATTGAAGAAAGCCAAGAGACTGGCCGCTGAGAAGCAGTCCTGATGGTTGACAGACTTTAAACCCCTCTTTCACTTTATTTTTTGTCAACTCTCTTTTGTTTTTCTCTTCTTTTTTTGTTGCATTCTCTGGTTTGTTTTCTATCTTGCTTTGAATGATGATACATATTAACCTATTCGAGTTGTTTGAGAGCAAGTGTTTGGTAGTTAGTTAGTTAGTGTGGGTGCTCTCCAGTGGGATTTAACAACACGTGATATGCACACACGTGACACATTTCTACAACTTTCACAATCATAAAATGGAAAGGTAAACAAATGACCGTTTTGGGACGCATCACGAAAAGTGGTGGAAGGAAAAGTACACGCACTTCCTTCCAAGCAGGGCAGAGGGCAGAGGAGGAGGAGACCCTTTCAACCAAGACACCAACAGAGAGCAGTAATACAACACAATACACCAAACACAGGGCTTGGTGGTGATTAATACTCTGTTTGATACATAGCTGATAAGCAGCGAGCACTTAACACCCTTCGAAAATATACAACCTTCTTGTCCATCACCAGCATTTGATTCACATTTGAACAGAGATCACCTTTCAATCAACCAATCCTATTGGTATTCACTCTGTACCACCTAATCCCTTGCAAAATACCAAGCAACATACTCCATATAGGTCCCATTTCCAGTCCTGCTTCTAATCAAATATTATCTTAACTGTACAATGGCTGAACTAAACGATTTCGAAAGACTAGAGAAAATCGGTGAAGGTGGGTGATTTAGTCATAAAAACAAAACAAGCTCCTTGACCGCCGGGTCCTTCATCCTCCCAAACTCTAATACTAACATATCCGCTCCCCTCCTCTACTACTATCAATTACAGGTACTTATGGTGTTGTTTACAAAGCACTAGATACCAAGCATAATAACCGTATTGTGGCACTAAAGAAAATAAGGCTGGAATCTGAAGATGAAGGTGTTCCATCAACAACAATTAGAGAAATTTCCCTATTGAAAGAATTACGAGACCCAAACATCGTTGGTCTATTCGATATCGTTCACTCCAACTCCAACAAGATCTATCTAGTTTTTGAATTCCTCGATATGGATCTGAAGAAATATATGGAGTCAATTCCTGAAGGTGAAGGTCTAGGTGCCGACATGGTGAAAAAATTCATGCTACAACTAGTTAGAGGAATCTATCATTGTCATGCCCATAGAGTGCTTCACCGTGATCTGAAGCCTCAAAACTTGCTGATCGATAAAGAAGGTAACTTAAAAGTTGCCGATTTCGGTCTAGCTAGAGCCTTTGGTGTTCCATTACGTGCATACACCCATGAAGTTGTCACATTGTGGTACAGATCCCCTGAGATCCTACTAGGTGGAAAACAATACTCAACAGGTGTTGACATGTGGTCAATGGGTTGTATATTTGCAGAGATGTCAAACAGGAAACCACTGTTTGCCGGTGATTCTGAAATTGATCAAATCTTCAAGATTTTCAAGATCTTGGGAACTCCAAACGAAGAAGTTTGGCCAGAGGTTAACTTCCTAAGTGATTTCAAACCTAGCTTCCCTAAATGGTCAAAGCAAAACTTGGCTGCCATTGTTCCAGGGTTGGATGAAAATGGTATCGATTTGCTAGAACAATTGCTTGCCTATGATCCAGCCAGTAGGATCAGTGCAAAGAGAGCTTTGTTACATCCTTACTTCCAAGAAGAATTTGTTCATCCTTCTGAATACCCTCAACAATCAACTATGCAGGTTGACTCATCAACCATATATGCCTAGAAGATGAGATCATTAATTCCACCCTTTTTGTTGTTGTTGTTCGGTTTAACGTTTTCTTTACTTTCAAGCTTGGTCCATAGCTGTTTCTGTTTTCCGTTTTTGATTTATCCCTCTAAATACCCCCTCCTCCCTCCACTTCATCCCACATACTAGTTTAACACCTAACGGTTTTGAAGCGTACTTTATACCAGATCGGTAAAGGTAAAAAGCAAGCTTTTACAAATAAGAAGGTTTACCTTGTTTATCGAGTTACCCTTTTATCCGTTAATGAAGAGATGCAAGTATAATACAATCGACAAATTAATAAGTCATCCCAATAAGTAAAGTACAAATCAATGATGAAGTCTCCTTCCAGGAACCAATGCAAATATCACACTCAATGCGGCTGCAACAAGACATATAACGGCAAGGACAAACAAGGATCTCTTCATGAGTAACCTCTTCACAAAGGGTTCTCTAATAGGAACAATCCCACCAGGAGATGCCTTGCTCTCACTATACCCAAAGAAGCACAACACCGGATCAACCCTGTATAAAGAACTAAAGAGAAAGTAAGAGGCAAGGAAAAATGGAAGCGTAACGACTGCCCTTGTAGGCTTGGGGCTATAGTCAAGAAATATGAGTGTATAACCAGTCCAAAATCCAGCAAATGCACAAAAGAAAGAAAGGAACATTCTAATGATTGATGATCTTGAAGTAACGTTACACATTGCATTATACCTTAGAAAGTTAGGATATGCCTCATGCTCCATTGCTTTGAAAACATACTCTCTAGACTCATCAAACACTTCAGGATCGTCCCTTCCTTCAACCTCCAAGGCATAGAGAACCCTTTGAATCATCTCTTGAGGTATAAGGATTCTCTTTTCTGCATTGTCCATGAAGTACGTCTTAAGAATGTTTTGTGAGGATCTATGCAACGAGATTCTAGTGATGAAATGCGAATTCTGGAACTGTTGCTTCGATTGCATCTTTTCCTGCTGGATGAGTAGCTCAACCATTTCTGGTTTGATTGTAGGGGAAGTTTCTTCAGCCTGTTGGTTAGTCGGTATTGGCAGCGGCCTTTCTTCGTCCTTTTCCGCCCCTTCTCTTGCAACCAAATCATCAAGTATTTGAGATTTCCTCTTCAACTCTTCAATCTTGGCATTAACCAAAGGATCACTCGATCTAACGGATGCCTCACCTCTAAGAAACATAGACATTCTATTAGGATCGTGGTCTTCCAACAAATTATTCTTCATCAATAGTTCAAGCAACAAGGATGAAGTTCTTGAATCCCTACTGCTATTATTTGTGATGTTTGATGCCCTGTTCCCAGTTGTATTGGGCGATGTTGAATCCTGGGTGAAACTGGCATTTGGAGGAGCCGTATCTGAATATTCATACAGATTATGACTTGTTGTTGACCTTTGTGCTCCTCCAGTTCCAGTTCCCCTTGCATATGTTTCCGTTATCTTATCGGCATTTCGTATTCTTTCATTTACCAGTAGTGATTGGGCTAGACCCTTCACGTATGCTTTGCATTGATTCATGTGTTGAACCGTATCGATCCAAAAGTCAAGATAGTCGATAGATTTTTGGGTGTCTCTCATAAACACGTAGAATGACCAAAGGTCAACTGGCGATTGGGTCTTCTTGTTCAATATTTCAAATAATGTTGGCCATCTGTCGAGTGGTTTTGCCGATTGATCGTTGTAAAGAGTATGCTGTTGAGGTTGATAGTTTATATTTGTCTTTTGCTGATAAAATGCTTCGGCTCTCTTGGTCTCCTGTATATGCTTTTCCAAGTCTGACGGCTGTCCAAAGTTGGACTTGACGTAGTTGTCCATGTCTACTGTGTTGCCGTGAAATGCAGCGGTGTTGTTCTCTGTGTCGGTCATGACGGTCCGATGATATATGCTTGGATTCAGAAAAGAATGTCAAAAGTTTGGGTGGAAAAAAACACAATGTTTGGGATGCCAGTGGATAGGGCAAAACTTTCCAGTTCTATCTAGTTAGCGAATATATCAGAGCAGAACAATATGATGAAGCCTAGGTTCAAAATAGAGGGTAGCAATGGGAGGAAGAAAGAAGAGAGAATGGAAGCAAAATTGATCAGAATCCGTGGTCTGTTTACATTTGAGGTGATCCATCTTTCTCCAGCCCTGCCTGCATTTTCTTTTCAATCGGGAGGGTGCTTGCTTGAAGAAACTTCCCAATTGGGACAGTCCCCCTTGGCAGTGCTGCCTGTGTGCTAATACTGCTAACGTGCTGCATTACGTCAGCATATTTAGAAAATGGAGGGCACAAAGAAGGAGAAGGAGATGGAAGAGGGTTCGGTTTTGGATGATGGTACTTGTTTGCTCCTTCCTTCATTAAACTCATCTTTAAGTGTACCTTCTTCTAACCTTTTATTTGTTCAACATCCAACTTTTGCAGAAAACCAAATATTTCATTGCTTCTAAACAGCCTCGCATTCCAATCTATTACCCAACTAACTACACAAAACATCCATCAAAAATGCCAATCGAACTACTACTTTCCCCTTTGATGAGACCAGTTGTTATGGCCAAAGCCGTTGTGTTTCATCCACACCGTCGTGCCTCTCGTTATGTGCCACACGTTATTGACCTAGATGAGTCAAAATGCGCCGAGTATGCGGTGAGAAGAAGAATGGGTACAGGTTCCAAGACTTTTGACGTTTACGATACAAAGACCGAAGGTTCAGGTCCCATAGGTCCAACTGATCATAGACAGAGATTGTTCTGGTTTGTTAGATCTAGATCCGTCAAAGGTGCCTACAAGATGTTTTCATCTGATATAGTTGGTACCGGTCCGAACGGTGAGGATGAACCATGTGCTGCCTTGAGAGCAGGCTTGAGATCCAACGTTCTGCTGATCAGAGCACCAGAAGTTCCAGTTGCTGAGTTGGGCTGGCACGTGTTGAACCATAGAGTGGATGCGTTGGATGCATACAGGATGTTCACCTTGGCCGATGGTACTGTTTATCAGTGGACAACAGAGGGTAAATTTTTGGAAAAAGTGCAAAATGTTGGTGAAAAGGAGTCTGAGGTTAGAGAGAGGATCGGTCAGGTTGTTCCCGCTGCTGATCACGGTTTCAACTTGATTGTGGATGAATCAAAGATTCCAAGAGAGTTGGCATTGTCTACTGCTCTATGTTCTTACATTGATCATTGGAACACAAACATTCACGTTGGTGGTATCTATTACCCAAGACAAGTGTCCCATGTCAGATGGAAGAGAGACTAATTATTAGGTGGTGGTGAAGATATGTGTGTGTTCTCCTCTCTTCTTTTTCTTTCATTTTTACACGTTTGGTAGCTCCGTTCTTTCTTCTCGATAGGTCTGTCTTTCAAATGGTATATGGCTGATAAACAAACATAACGGCATGAAGGAAACGAAACAGTTGTAATGGGTAATGCTAATAGTAACGGATACATGCTGTGGCCGGTTTCCCTATTGAGTAACACCACCGCTGCTTAGCGCCTAGCATTGCGTAGCGCTTAACACTGTAACCGCTCCTTCTTTTACGCTAACCAAACACCGGCCGGATACTTCTGAAAAAGGCAAGCGCGCTCCCAACAAGGCTGTTGATTGCAGTACACGACCGTTTTCATGCTGTACGAAAAATGAAAAATTTTTAGTAGAAGCGTCCGGTCCTTTTGCTTTGAGCTGTTTGACTAATTCCTGCCTTTTGGCTCCTTCCCTTTTCCTCCTGTCTTGAAATACCAATATTAGAATTGGCGCATTGTTGTTGTTGTTGTTATTGTGTTTGAATATTGTGTATCAGTTTGTAAAGAGGTGTCCTATTTCAAAGATCCATAAAGAAAGATGAGTTCAAAGATCTTTGCTTCTTCCTTGGTTAGGCACTTTGCCAGCTCAAAGAGGACATTTTTGAACAGCAAGTCTCTCTACAACAAGTCAAGACTAGTCAATTCACTATCACTCCGTACATATGCATCTACTGTTGAAAAAGCATCAACGTATGCCGGCGCTGGAATCTTGACGGGATTCACCGACGAAAACGCACATCAGTTGGTCGAGGTGTCCAAAGTGTTGGTCATTGGCTCTGGTGGATTGTCCATTGGTCAGGCCGGTGAGTTCGATTACTCTGGTTCTCAAGCCATCAAAGCTTTGAAAGAGGCCAACAAGCAATCCATCTTGATCAACCCTAATATTGCCACCAATCAGACATCTCACGCCTTGGCGGACGAAATCTACTACCTACCAGTGACCCCTGAATACATCATTTACATCATAGAAAGAGAAAAGCCAGATGGTGTCTTGCTAACCTTTGGTGGTCAGACAGGTTTGAACGTTGGTGTCCAATTGGAAAAAATGGGTGTCTTTGAAAGGTACGGCGTTAAAGTCTTGGGAACTCCAATCAAGACACTTGAAACATCAGAAGATAGAGATTTATTTGCCCAAGCTTTGAACGAGATTGAAATCCCAATTGCTGAATCTATTGCCGTTGATACCGTTGATGATGCTCTAAATGCCGCCAAGAAAATCGGTTATCCAATCATCGTGAGATCCGCCTACGCTTTGGGTGGTCTAGGTTCCGGTTTTGCCAACAACGAAACAGAGTTGAGAAACTTGGCTTCCCAATCCTTATCCCTTGCTCCTCAGATTCTAGTTGAAAAATCACTCAAAGGTTGGAAGGAAGTTGAATACGAAGTCGTTAGAGACAGAGTTGGCAACTGTATCACAGTCTGTAACATGGAAAACTTTGACCCTCTAGGAATCCACACCGGTGATTCCATCGTTGTTGCCCCATCCCAAACATTATCAGATGAAGAATATCACATGCTAAGATCTGCCGCCATTAAGATCATCCGTCATTTGGGTGTCGTGGGTGAATGTAACGTCCAGTATGCCCTACAACCAGATGGATTAGACTACAGAGTCATCGAAGTCAATGCTCGTTTGTCCCGTTCCTCAGCATTGGCATCAAAGGCTACCGGTTATCCATTGGCATACACAGCTGCCAAGATTGCCCTAGGTTACACCCTACCTGAATTGCCAAACCCAGTTACCAAAACTACATCCGCCAACTTTGAACCATCCTTGGATTACATGGTCACCAAGATTCCAAGATGGGATTTGGCCAAATTCGCACACGTCAAAAGAGACATTGGTTCTTCCATGAAGTCTGTCGGTGAAGTCATGGCTATTGGTAGAAACTTTGAAGAATCTTTCCAAAAGGCCATCAGACAGGTTGATCCATCATTCATTGGTTTCCAAGGTGGTGAATTTGAAAATTTGGATGAAGAACTAGCAAATCCAACCGATAGAAGGTGGTTGGCCGTTGGTCAGGCCTTGCTACACGAAAACTACACAGTTGACAGAGTTCATGAATTATCCAAGATTGACAAGTGGTTCTTATACAAGTTGAGCAATATTGTCGAAATGCAAAAAGAACTAGAAGCGATTGGATCCTTGTTCGGTCTCACCCAAGACGTTGTCTCAAGATCCAAGAAACTTGGTTTCTCAGATAAGCAGATTGCCCTAGCTGTTGGTTCAACAGAGATGGAAGTTAGAGCCAGAAGAAAGTCCTTCGGTATTACACCATTCGTCAAGAAGATCGATACCCTAGCCGCCGAATTCCCTGCTGATACAAACTATCTATACACAACCTATAACGCCACTTCCAATGATGTTGAATTCGATGAATTTGGTACCATGGTTCTAGGCTCAGGTGTCTACAGAATTGGTTCATCCGTTGAGTTTGACTGGTGTGCCGTTTCCACCGCTAGAGCATTGAGAGAATCAGGTAAGAAAA
This sequence comes from Ogataea pignaliae, assembly GCA_030570775.1. Taxonomy (NCBI): domain Eukaryota; kingdom Fungi; phylum Ascomycota; class Pichiomycetes; order Pichiales; family Pichiaceae; genus Ogataea; species Ogataea pignaliae. Next base: position 50,512 of record JAJLWO010000071.1, on the reverse strand, counting down.
CCATCATGATCAACTACAATCCAGAGACTGTCTCCACCGACTTTGATGAGGTTGATAGATTGTACTTTGAAGAACTCTCATTTGAAAGAGTCATGGACATTTACGAACTGGAAAATGCTAAAGGTGTTGTTGTTTCAGTTGGTGGTCAACTACCTCAAAACATTGCTCTATCTTTACAGAACAGCGGTGCCCAAGTTCTTGGAACTAATCCTGAGGATATTGACAAGGCTGAAGATAGACACAAGTTCTCTAGTATTTTGGATTCCATCAACGTTGATCAACCAGCTTGGAAAGAACTAACCTCTGTTGAGGAGGCTGAGAAGTTTGCAAATGAAGTTGGTTACCCAGTCTTGGTTAGACCTTCCTACGTGCTATCAGGTGCTGCCATGTCCGTCATTAGATCAGAAAACGAACTAGCTGAAAAGTTGAACAATGCCGCTGATGTTTCCGCTGATCATCCTGTTGTCATCTCCAAGTTTATCGAAGGTGCTGAGGAGATTGATATCGATGCTGTCGCATCCCACGGTAAGGTGTTGGTTCATGCCGTTTCTGAACACGTCGAAAATGCCGGTATTCATTCAGGTGATGCCACTTTGGTTCTTCCTCCACAAAAGTTGTCTCCAGAAATCATGTCAAGATTGAAGGAGATTGCGGACAAAGTTGCTGAAGCATGGAGTATTACTGGTCCATTCAACATGCAGATCATCAAGGCTGAAAATCCAGAAACTGGCGTTCCAGATTTGAAGGTCATCGAGTGTAACATCAGAGCTTCAAGATCCTTCCCATTTGTGTCCAAGGTTCTCGGAGTCAACTTTATTGAGGTTGCCGTTAAGGCCCTATTGGATAGCAATGTTCCAGCCCCAGTCAACCTCATGAACAAGTCATACGACTACGTTGCAACAAAGGTTCCTCAGTTTTCGTTCACCAGATTGGCAGGTGCCGATCCATTCTTGGGTGTTGAAATGGCATCTACCGGTGAAGTTGCTTGTTTTGGTAGGGATCTAGTTGACGCTTACTGGACATCCATGTTATCCACCATGAACTTCCATGTTCCAAAGCCACCTTCTGGTGTCTTGTTCGGTGGTGACTTATCAAAAGAATACTTGGGTCAAGTTGCTAAGAACATTAGCCCTCTAGGCTACAAGTTCTACACCGCTTCTCCTGAAGTTGCCAAGTACCTAAAGACCTACGTTGACATTCCAGTTGAAGTCATCGAGTTCCCAGTTGAAAACAAGAGAGAGTTGAGGGAAGTCTTCCAAAAGTACGACATCAAGTGTGTCTTCAACTTGGCCAGAGACAGAGCAGACTCTCTATTGGATGAAGACTACGTCATGAGAAGAAACGCAATCGATTTTGCCATTCCTCTTTTCAACGAACCAAAGACCTCATTGTTATTCAGTGAATGTCTGGCCAAGAAGTTGCCAGCGAAGTTGGCAAGCGAAGGCAAGAAGGAAGTTGTCATTCCAAGTGAGGTTCAAAGATGGAGTGAGTTTATTGGCGGTAAGCCTGTCTAACGAATTTTGAACGACTTCCCGAGAAACAGTTTGAGGAAAGACTACACCTTTCATCAGCACCTAAATAATTTTTGTTGTATCTCTTATGCGTTTTAAGTCTGTCTATTTTTTTCTAATTTCAATCATCATTTACTGTTAACAAAAAGGAACACATTTGACCTATTTTCTATCCTTTGGCGTTTTACCTGCTCGTACATGAAGTTAATATAACTTACACTTAGTTTGTTCGTTTGATAAAAAAAAGCTTCAATCGTTAAGGGCATAAAACGTGGCACACATGGTAAAGATAATCAAAAACAATAAAATAAAAGATGGTCAAAAGTAAAACATAGTAGGGTCAGACAAATTCTTCAATATCATTCTCCCATGTATCATCATTCGTAAGTTCATTGGAAGACTCATCTTGCGCATGGCCAGCGCTCTTGAAATCTTTCATCTCAACATCTTTTGCAGGGATGCCCATCATTGCATCCGTTACATCATCAATATCAGTATCATCATCATCTCCAAGATTCACCGTTGTTTCCACTGGCATAGCTTGACCTTCTCGGGAGGTTATGCTTATGTTGGTATAAGCCTCATCGTTGGCATCCCTTGTACCATGACCGGTAGCACCGGCTATCCCGACAACGGTACTAGTTGACGAGGCAGACGAGACCTTCCTCTTGTGCTTAGCACTGTTGCCAAATTGACCATACGTTTGCCTCTTTGAGAATGAAGGAGCCCTGAATTTCTTAGGAGATGGGGAATTCTTCTGTTTGGTTGGAAGTTGATAACCGGTATCTTGTGCTTCCTCTTCGTCTTCCATCAATAGATTCGATTTGACCTCATTCACAAACGACCAAAGATGGCTTGAGACCGATTGCATCACGTCCTGTGTTGCTCTTGTCATTGATGATGAAGAGCTATTGGCCAGCGATCTTATAGGTCTGTTTATCTCTCTTGCATCTATATTGTCAAATGATTCAGAACTGGTGGATGCCGTTGAGATTTGACCCTTTGGGCCAGTAACACCATCACTCTTCAAGTTGTTTGACCTTGACTTTTGTTGTTCGTTTTCTCCCATGCTTAATGACTCTGCCGCTATCACTGTCGCATCTGACCCCTCAACAGACGCTTGCTGGTCATCTGCCAAACCTGGTAGGTGTAATTTTTCGAATTCCTGGTAGATCAAGTTATCAAACTGTTGGAAGTAGTTCAACGGTTTTGCAAACCATGATGACTTGTTGTTTGATTGCTGATCTTGCTTCATTGCTTCAACACCTTCTCTATCTTGCTGCGGGGATGTGATCGGGGATGAACCATCGTCTAGCAATGGATCAATTGAAGAACCAAGAGCGCGGAATTTATTCTTCTTGATGCTTATAGGGGATTTTGGAATGTGTCTCGAGAAGGGCGATGATGAATGATCATGATGTTTATGGGAATCTGAAGACTGGCCTCTAATTTGAGCTATTAGCTGTTTCTCTATTCCAACTTTCAAGTCTTGAAGTTCGAATTCCATTTCTCTCTTTCTATCTGCTAAGCTTTTGATCTGTTCCTTTAAGTTCAATATTTCCATCTCCTTTGATGCTAGTAGTCGTAATTTGCCAGAAAGGTTTTCTGAGGAGGCTTCTGCGGTACCAGTTGAACTTGGAGCTTTTGGTGTGGTGGGTAGATGAGGATTCTCACTCTCATTGGTTCGCGTTTTGAACAACGTTTGATTGTGACTCGTATCTCTTTTAGTGGGAGTGTCTGGACAATTTAGTGGATTAACAATCGTCGATCCTTCGGAATTTTTAAAAGTACTAGTTGTCACCGATGGTGGGGACATCCATGTTGCCTGTATGATTGAGTTTGTTGTAGTATTTGCTGTATCATCTGTGGATTTATGATCAGCATTTGACAATTTCCTTGGAAGTGGTTCGTTTGGAGGCGTTGGCAGAAACCCACTACCACCAAACACATTCAATCCCAAATTAATACCCATCTTCTTGCTGCTTGCCGCAAAAGATGACTGATTCTCCTGTTGCTGTTGTGACGGGGTCCCAATTGCCGATGAGTTAGAGGAAGGGCTCGCTATGCTGATCGTTCTTAAGTGGCCAGATGCTCGCTTCATCGGGGTATGGGAAGTTGAATTTATTGTTGAAGACCTGCTCTCTCTTCCTGTAGAGATTGATTTCATGGATGGGGCCGGTAATGATAATGAAGGGGTCTCCATACTCAGTTTTGGGGTAGGAGGATGCAGATGCTGTTGCTGTTGCTGCTGCTGATGTTCTTCTTCTTCTTCTTCTTCTTCAAGGTTTGAGGTCTTGATTTTAACATCGCGCGATATAGCTGGAGAGCTGTTACGACTTTTCTCTGAAGATGATGAGGATGAAAGTATTGGGTGTAGTGGGGTCAGTTGCTGATCTTCCTCCTGTACAGTGGGTGGCTGTCCAGATGAGGATGGTACATCTGAATCAGCGTCTGTGTCGGACATAGCTTTGTTCTATTTGTCAAGTACAAGAGTGACTAAGGGTCGATCGATCTGGACACAGTAAAGTTAACTCAGAGATCTTGACTGATGCAAGCAGCCTTATGAATGGTTGAAGAGGAAGAGGTGAAGAGAAAATTGGAGGATTTGGCCGTTGAAATAGGGATGAAGTCCTCTCAAAAGGACATCAGACGAGATAAGGAGAGGAATGGGTAAAAGTCAATTACGGTGCAGAGGTGTAAAATTACCTTGATTGGATGTCTGATGGATTTGGCTGAAAGAAAGCAAGGAACAAGCTTAACAGATAGCTGTCTCTCTATATCTTTACAAAACAGAGAAGGGGGATATCTGAAAAGGCACAGCAAATGGCAAAAAGTAGACAAAATCATAAAGGCAAGATGGCCTGGGAAGCCATCAAAGTTTGAAGAGTGAGCCGAGTCGTACTTCGTCGGCCTGATCCATCTCCTCCTGTTAATAAAGCCCAACGTACTGCCAGCGGAAGAAAAGGTTTCTAAAGAACGTCATAGCTAGTGCGTAAATAAACGAACAAATATGCTACATTATTATATATATATATATATGTGGATAGAGAGGGTATAGGAAAGGGCAAAGCAACATAAAAAAGATTGACAAGCACCGAAACCCAAGAGAAAAGCAGGTGTTATATAGGGAAATGCATGCTGGGTACCGATTTGTTCAGTCTGCCTGATCCCAATTACCTGGCTTTGGTTGTTGAGGCATTTGAGGACCACCGGCTCTTTTGGCAACAATGATCTGATCAACGCTGAGCACCGTACAAACGGCCTCGGTTGCCAGGTTGATGGCATTCTTCTTTGCAATTAGAGAATCAAAGATCTGTTCGGCCTTGACATCAAGTAATGAGTCTCCTAAGGATTCAGATTCAATGTTTATACCATACTTCAAGGATTCAACGTCGGATTCATCATGGGATGCGTATAATCTAGGAAGAACTTCGCTTGCATCTAGGCCTGAAGTTTCACAAAGAACTCTAGGGAGGAATTCAAAAGCTTCTGCAAACTTCTTGATTCCCAACTGTAGCAAACCAGGTGTCTTTTCACCGTAGCTGGTAATTCTCTTGACAAGTTCGGCCTCTGTTGAACCAGCACCGGGTAGCAACTTTGGATCTTTCAAAACAGCCTTGATAGAAGCGACACCATCATCGATGGCCCTTTCAATATCTTCCAGGTTATTCTTCGTGGCTCCTCTAACAACAATGGTTGAGGTCAAGGAAGTTTCGTTGTCCTGTCTGAAGATGGTAACCCTGTCACCTCCAATTTCTTTTGTTTCAACAATGTCCACCGTACCCATTTCTTCAGGCATTGGAGCTCCTAATCTTGCAAGTGGACTACCACCACAGACTCTACATATTCTTCTTAGATCAAACTTGGATGGCACCTTCAACACGAGGATGCCATACCTGTTCAAATAATGCAATGCCAACTCTCCAACACCGGCGCCGGCAACGATGACCCTAGCACCAGACTGGTGGATCTCCTTCACAATTTGATCCAATTGATCTTCCTCACCTTTAGTGAAGTCCATCATTTCTTGGGCATTATGTAGTAGAACGGTACCTTTAGTCTCCGTTGTTGTGATGTCGATAGGACAGGTATAGATGGCAACCTTAGCAGTCTCTGTGATCTTCTTGATGTGTGATTCTGGTTCTCTTGGGAAAAGCATACCTTTCAAAACAAACGAGTTTTCCAACGATGATCCCATGATTTTAACAACTCTTATCGAATCAACGTTGAATTGGTGTGGGTTGTTCTTTGGTAGTACGTTCAAGATGGCATCGGATACTAGATCGCTGATTTTATCTTCACAGCCGTACTGCTTTGATGTTATGACCGGTTTGATGATTTTCAATAGTTCAGATTTGGAATGGTAATCGTTGATCTGATCAATCACAAGGCCATCTAATTCTTTAAGGGCAAATTTGTTGGCCAAGTTGTAACCTTGGATGATCTCCGTTGGTGTTAGACCTAGCACGACCAATTTCTCAGCCAGGTGGAGCAATTCACCTGCAAGCACCAAAACATAGTTGGTCAAGTCTCCCATCTCTTGCTCTTGCTGTTCCGAAGACATGATGAGCACCTTCACTGCTGGATGGACAACGTCCAACTCTCTGATCATGGTGGCGGCATCGTTTGTGATGAACACCTTACCGAGCTGATTGACTATAATTTTGTTCTTTCCGCATGGTCCAATTGATGTTGAAATCATTGAGGATATTTCACGACAGGCCTGGATGTTTCTGTTGATGGCACCATCAGTGTTTGAATGAGTTTGGTAGCCCTGTTTGAAAAGCCCCGAGTTTGGGGCACCTGGCATCTTCAACGACATGATGTAAGTGTGATGTTTTAAAACTTCAATACAGAGGGAGTCTTTCTTGAACTCTTTCGGTGATCAATGATACAAGAAAGGGATGTTACTATCCTTAATAATGATGTGTTGTTATCAATCAAGCAGGAACCACCGACAGTTGAAAGATTGTCGAAAAAACGCCAACAATTTCCTCTCCTCCAAAATTCTTCCACTCTTTTTTGTGATTGTTAAAAGGGCGCGCGTGTTGGCTGTGGTGGTAGTAGAGGTGCAGAGGTGTATGTATTGTATTGTGGCTGTGTGTCTAAAAAGCATTTGGACAGTTGAAGAAGAGAGAGGCTGATTGTTTGATTCGGACCATCACCAGCAACAACCGTTTGTCCTATGGTAGACTCCCTTCTTTTGTCACATTCCAAAATCATACTGGATAATATATTGCGAGGTGTTGTGCTTTATTGAGGAGAGTGTATTTCTAGTTGGCTCTTACAGCACTCAATTCCTCCACCACTTATCACTACCGTCGCACCGCACCTTCCCTCTCCACCTTCACAATGACAGCACGAACTTCGTTCAAGGACGAATTGATCAACGCTTCACAGAATAGGCGAGGTAGAGAATCATCAGCAACGTTCAATGGTAGAAGACACAGTCATAGTCTGAGCAACAAGAGTTCTAGCGTCGATAATGGCATAGACTCTCCGGGTTATGATCCAATGGATGATATCCTATCCATATTCAGCTCCCCAAACAGTCTAGGTGATCTGGACGAACTCCTTAGCTACACAAACGTCTATAAGTTACAGCTCGACAAGGAGATCTCCACAAAGTCAGAAGAGTACAGCGAGTTTGTGAATTCAAACATTGGTTCCGAAAATAGTCTTTCAACGATCCTAGATGATAACTTGGATACACTAATATCCCATTTCAACGATACAAAACTGTCTGCTGAAACAACAGGTTCCACCATCAACGGTATGACTGCCAGCATTAAGAACTTGGATAACTCAAAGAAAAATCTCACCTTGTCAATGACCATATTGAAGAGGCTACAGATGTTGATTACCGCGTATGACAACTTGAACTCCTTTATAACAGACTCAAACAACCCGCTGAAAAATTACAAAGAGATCAAGCAGTTGTTGAGCGTTGTTGTCGAACTAATGCAATTCTTCCAAACCTACAAGAGCATTGACGAAATAAATACGTTGAACAAAAAGATTGGCTCTATCAAGAACAAGATAATCGATGAAATATTCAACGACTTTGAAAAGGAGTTCCAAGGAGAATTGAGAAACCCGTACTTGGTTGAAGGTTGTAACCTTTTAGACATGCTTGGTAAGGCTTACCGCGATAAATTGGTGAATTGGTATCTCACGAACCTCTTGAAAGAGATCACAACCATTTTCAAAACGACCGAAGAAGCTGGCTCTTTGGATAACTTGAAGAGAAGATTCATCTTTTTCCAACGCGTATTGGGAAACTTTGAATCCAACCACATGTCTGTGTTCCCAAAGGATTGGAATATGGCTCTAGGATTGGCAAAGAAATTCTGTGAACTTACGAAGAAAGATTTGAAAGAAGTCACTACAAAGGAGACTCGCCTCAATGGTTCTAAAGTTGACGTTAATCTGTTGTTGAACTCGTTGGCTGAAACATTAGAGTTTGAGGTCTATCTTAACAAGAAGTTTACCAAGTACCAGGACTTTGATACCGATTCAACAACAGGTCAAAAGCCTTATAACTTTGAAAGAACAATATCAGACGTGTTTGAACCATACTTGGACATTTGGATCCAGCATCAAGGTACGGTCATCAATGAAAAATTTATAGAGTTTATGAACCCTGCCAATATGTTGAGGAAATCGGGTATAGATGAGAACAGCACCGATGGGAATGGTGTTGCATCATCATCAGCAGCGGCAGCAGCAGGAACGGCGACGGCGACCCCAGCTAAGGATTCGCTGAATGTGTTGGAATCAGCCGCTGATTTATTCAGGCTCTACAGACAAATGCTCTCACAATTGTCAAAGCTTTCCCAAGGTGAATCTCTACTCAAATTGGGAAAAGTATTTTCTTCGTTTCTATTGAAGTATCAGAAGAAAATCTTGGAGCCTATCCTTCCTGACAATAGGAAGCTGCTTTCGAGTACACAGGCCGATCAAACCGAAGGTACCGAGCTGATCTTGCTTGTTTTGAACACTGCCGATTATTGTTCCATCACGGTATCTCAGTTGGAGGATAAGCTAAGGTCGTTAATAACTTCCGAGAAGTTGGCCGCTAGGTTGGATTTTGAATCGACCAAAGATGCTTACATGAATATGATCAATAACTGTATCAACCTGTTGTTTTTTAAGATTGAGAAGGATCTACAACTGGCTTGGAGAGAGATGTCGAATAACAATTGGAAAGTTTTGAAGGTTGTCAGTGGAGAATCGAGATATTTACTCTCTGTGAAGTCTATTCTTAATGAAGATTGTGATTTGATCTTTTCCAAGTTCAACAGGACACTTTACATCAGAAACTTTATTGATAAGTTGATTGAGTTGGTGCTGAATGATCTCACAATAAACATCATCAAACTCAAACCGATCAGTGAAGTCATGGCTGAACAGTTTGTTCTTGATTTACAAACTTTGAAGAGTTATTTCATTGATCTACCAAATAAAGCTCCAGAAGGATTGAAGATCACCGCCTCTTCTGTGTTTGTCAAGTCCATTGCCAAGAAGGTTTCCACCATCGAAATGGTACTCAAGATCGTCATGGTTCCATCCTCACCTACGGATCAATTCATCAACTCGTACTTTACCATCATATCAGATTCTAACTTTAGCAACTTCATCAAGGTTTTGAAATTAAAAGGTCTATTGAGTAACGACTCCACATATGAAAAGGATAAGTTTAAGTACATGGATCGATTCAAGACACAGTTGAGAATTTACGAGGAGAATAACGAAGAACCAGTTTCTGAATCCAACACATTCTTGGAAAATTTGAAGATTGATAACTTACCTTCTACGCTAACGACCACATCATTGCCTATCTCGTTACTCTCGTCAGGTACTGTGTCATCGGCTGTTGCAGCTGCAGGTATGCCACAGTCACCAACGGTGAACGAGGTGGGTCAGACAATAACCAACTTTTTCAACAATTCGAATCCAAACTTCAGGATCGACACGCAGACGTTCATGAACACCAGGGACCAGTTTGAAAAGAACATTGCAAAGACTTTTAGCATGAACAATGATGTGAAGATTGGGAACATCAACGAGAATTTTAAAAACTTTGGTAAATTGTTCAAGAAGGGTTAGATAGATGCTGTTGTCTATGATTTGTAACGAGTATAATAATATAGTATGATACGATACGATACGATACGATACGATACGATAATAGCGTACTGTCTTACGTAATTAGATATTACCCGGTCCTCTCACATTTTTCTTCTCAATGTGCAATGCAGAGCGAAAAAGCTCCAACGCTCTCAGGTCGACTCACTACTGTAATGCGATGGTGATGGTGATGCTATTCTACTGAGATCGATAGTATAGGCCAACACAAGAGTACACTAACAAATGAGTATCAGTTGAGCTCATGGCATCTTTCCTTCCGTTAATCTGATCAACTTGAATATCAGCAAAGAACAAGTGAACGCAGCACCTATTTCAATGTCTGAGGAAGTTGTCAAACAGGTTGAAAATTTGGCCGTCAAGGACCAAAAACCAAAGGCCAACAAGAAGGAAAAAAAGGCCTCTTCTACCTCATCAGAGGCAAAGAGACCACTGGAGATGAACCCTCCTCCACCATATATTGACTACAGAATTCAAATCTTCGAGCAACTGAAGGCCAAGAAGGATGCCGAGATTGCAGCTAAGGAGAGAGCCCCAATCAAGATCACATTGAAGGATGGCACCATCAAGGAAGGTACTTCATGGGAAACCTCACCATTCGAGATCGCAAAGGCCATCGGTAAGTCATTCTGCGAAAGACAAGTCATTTCCAAGGTCAATGGTGAACTATGGGATTTGGAAAGACCTTTCGAATCTGACTCTGAATTGGAATTCTTTGATTTTGAATCAACTGAAGGTAAGCAGGTATTCTGGCATTCATCCGCTCACGTTCTTGGTGAAGGTTGTGAATGTCACTATGGTGCCCATCTCTGTTTCGGTCCACCAACCGAAGATGGATTCTTCTACGATATGGCCATTGACAATGGTGAAACTGCCGTTACTCAGGCCGATTTCGCAAACATTGAATCTGTCTGTTCCAAGGTTATCAAGGAGAAGCAACCCTTCGAAAGATTAGAGATGACCAAGGAAGAATTATTGGAAATGTTCAACTACAACAAGTATAAGCAAGTGTTGATCCAAAGTAAGATTCCAGATGGAACCTCAACTACAGTCTACAGATGTGGTAAGTTGATCGACTTGTGCAGGGGCCCTCATGTTCCTCACACCGGTAGAATCAAATCTTTCAAAGTTTTGAAGAACTCCTCATCCTACTTCTTGGCCGACTCCAACAACGATTCTTTGCAAAGGGTCTATGGTATCTCCTTCCCTGATAAGGCTCAGATGAAGGACCATCTGAAATTCTTGGAAGAGGCTGCTGCTAGAGACCACCGTAAGATTGGTAGGGAGCAGGATCTATTTTTCTTCCATGAAATGTCTCCGGGTTCTTGTTTCTGGTTGCCACATGGTACAAGAATCTACAATGCTCTCTGTGACTTGCTAAGAAACGAATACAGAGTTAGAGGTTACGAAGAAGTCATCACTCCAAACATGTACAATTCCAAACTATGGGAAACCTCTGGTCATTGGGCAAACTATAAGGAGAACATGTTTACCTTTGACGTTGAAAAGGAAAAGTATGGTCTGAAGCCAATGAACTGTCCTGGTCACTGTTTGATGTTCAAATCTAGAGAAAGATCATACAGAGAATTGCCATGGAGAGTTGCCGACTTTGGTGTCATTCACAGAAATGAATTCTCAGGTGCATTGTCAGGCCTAACAAGAGTGAGAAGATTCCAACAGGATGATGCCCATATTTTTTGTACCCAAGATCAAATCGAAGATGAAATTTCCCAAATATTTGATTTCTTGAAGCACATTTATGGTATATTTGGTTTTGAATTTAAGATGGAACTTTCAACGAGACCTGAGAAGTATGTGGGTGAGATTGAAACATGGAACAATGCAGAGGCTAAGCTAGAAAGCGCATTGAAAAAATGGGGTGGTAGCTGGGAGTTAAACCCCGGTGATGGTGCCTTCTATGGTCCAAAGATTGATATAATGATTTCTGACGCGTTGAGAAGATGGCACCAGTGTGCCACAATTCAATTGGACTTCCAATTGCCAAATAGATTCGAGTTGGAATTCAGAGGAAAGGAAGATACTCCAGAGACTTTGAGACCAGTGATGATTCACAGAGCCATCCTAGGTTCTGTTGAAAGAATGACTGCCATTTTGACTGAGCATTTTGCCGGTAAGTGGCCATTCTGGATCTCACCAAGACAGATTCTTGTTGTGCCGGTTGGTGTTAAATACTTTGATTATGCTCAAGAGGTTCAAAAGAAGCTACAATCGGAAGGTTTCTACGCTGAGGTTGATCTTTCTGGTAACACCTTGCAGAAGAAGGTTAGAACTGGTCAAGTGCAAAAATACAACTTCATCTTCATCGTTGGTGAACAAGAACAGAATGATCAATCTGTCAACATTAGAAACAGAGATATCCAAGAGTTGCAGAACAAGAACGATGCCATCAAGTTGGAAGAGGTGCTACCTAAGCTGGTTGCCTTGAAGGCTGAGAAGAGAAACGATAATGCCTTGTAAGCTCATTGGTGAGTTGGCCGTTATTTTTCGCGGTAATCTTCTTCCCAATCTTTTAGTTCATATGTACGGTTTTTTTCAACTCTTTGAAATTTCTCTGTCTACTAATCAATAATAAATGACAATTATTGCTACACTATTTGAACCCTTACGCTAGTTGGCCAATCGATAAGTACTGATCTATCATAGTCTTTGATTTGCATGGGATGGATGGCTATTGATTGTAGAATTCTCGGCCTAATGAATCCATCTGTCACTGCACAGTCACGGTTCACCAATCTGCCCGCAATTTCTCAATTACCCCACTTTTTTTTCAACTCTATCCAGGGATAAATATTCTCAACGCAGCTCCTTCTCAATTGCTTCATAACATTCTACTCTTCTTCGTCAGTGCCTTTCCAAAACATATAACCTACCATTAGATAGTTTTCCTTCACTGTACAACAAAAGCTTTCCAAGCATGAAGATCCCAGCTCACATTTTCAAGCCAAATGCTGGCCAACTCTCCAGTGTTGGTTCTAAAATGTCTGTGCAGGAGGCGTTACAACTGATGACAAAGATGGAGGACAGAAGATTCGAAGATTACAGATCAAAGCCTTCATTCACAGATCACATCAATGATTTTAACCTCAAGAGGAACAGAGGGAAAAAAGCCAGCCAATCTACAAGGGTCATGTCCATGTCCACGGCCAAGGTTGCCTCCAAACAGGTGCAGAAAGCTAATGCTTCCACCAAAGGGAATTACCGTGTTCGTGCTCCATCAGATGGTCAATCAACTTTTTTAAAGACTAAAACCCCCTTTGACAGGATAGTAAGGGGTGTCGACTCAAGCAACTCCAAGGAGATGAAGAAAAAAACTGGTGATACTCACATCTTTGTTCATGACAGATTGCTGTTTGAAAGACCTTCCATTGGTCAAGCTTTGGCTTCAAGAGTTTGCATGTTACTTCCTGATCTTGGTGTCAAAAAGGAATTCATTGAGAGGAAGTGGCAGGACGAGCTGGCGAATATTGAACTGGCAGAGTTGAATGATCGTACCATCAACCACAAACTCACGGAGACTGTGAAGAATATAATCTGGCCTTTGGTCAAAGGGAATTCACATCATTCAGCAAGATTCACCAAGTATGCATTGGAAGGCGGCATTAGTGCTGACCTGGTTAACTATATCAATCAGAATACAACAGTCAAATCAGACATGCTAGATTTTATCACCAAACTAAGTTGCAAAGTTACAATAGTCAAAGATGCTGAGATGTCATTGTTGGACAATCCTGACTACAGCGATGTGCTGTTGAAATCTTTAGGTTGTTGTCAATCCAACTTCTCAGTTTTGAATTACAAGGCCATTCTTGGAAATAAACTGAGGGAGTACGACAACATGAACTCGCTAAATGAAGCATTGAAAGAAAATGCAACTCAAAAGTTTGTGCTTTTAGCCAAAGATGAGACAGCACTCTTCGACTATCACAGAACCCTAAGGCTATTTAACCAAATAGCGAACAAGCAATTGCAAATAAGGGGATCTTTGGTTTCCCTGAACTTTATGGAGAACAATACTGTTGTACCTCACATGGATGCTGTTGACGGTGTTGGTTGTCACAATATGAACACCTACTCAAGCTTGCAAAACTTGATCAATGAAAGTCAGTAACTACTGATATGCCATCGCACACCCATACACGGTGGCACATATTTTCAACAATTATGCAAATGACATCTGTCTGGGAGATGAAAATACAGCCTGATTCACCGATATGGGAATCAAGGAGTATGCAAAAGCATGCACGATGGAGACCTGCTTACATGAACAGAGCAAAAACGCCTCAAGGGGGCCTCCTTCCATCGTGCATGCTTTTGCAGGCTCCTTGAGATAAACTTCTCAGTCGTCTGAGTTAGTTTGCATTTACTCTGAGTTTCATACAAGTTTGAGTTCGGTAAATGAGACTGGTACCGTGACATTCGCCCATTGAATTGAGCACATAGCTTTATACATTGATTTAGATTTTCGCCGTGGGATTGCCACGTCGTTCGTTTGCATTTAGTGTGTTTTTAAGAACGGTACATTGATACCAGTACATTGCGTTACGTCCATTGATTTGAGAAATGATTTGAGCACATTGATTTTGATAATAGCCATACGATCTGCAAACTGACCGAAGCTACGGGATCGCTGGACCTGATACCATGCACTAGACCATGAAAAAGGCAGTTGAGGTGGAACGAATATATATCTAAATAATGGGAGCCCAAGATGTAATTGAAAACTCCCCGTGCGTGCTCTCGGATGGGCTGAAGCACGTTAAATACTAAATATGATTATACCATCCCAGTCTTCTATATACGTTACCTACCTTAGTTAAGATCTCAACCTCCTTCTCAAATCTTCCAAAAAAAACAAATATTGTTATTGCGCAAACCCGGAATCGAACCGGGGGCCCAACGATGGCAACGTTGGATTTTACCACTAAACCATTTGCGCTTAATCGAAATTTGAAAAGTATATAGTTCTTCTTAAGCAGAGATAATTAATTTTGTCACGTGCATTGCATCACGTGACGAGGATTTGGAGCCGATAGCCAAGTGGTCTTTTAAAAGGGCTGAAACACGTTAAATAGATCAAACAAACTAACAAACAGTGGTTAACGCTGCTTGGTCAGATAGTGCCTTAAGTTTCCCGAGTTGGTACTAAACGATGCAGCTTTTTCCTTCCAAAAGGTATTCTCTAAGTTGGAGGGTTTGGTGTTAGACCTAGCTGAAGGGTCTCAGGACCGGACACCATCATCCAGACCAGGAAAATGTATATGGGCGAAAATAGAACAAACACCTATATATTAAGAGGCCGAGAAATTGGCGACTCCTCGTGTGTGCTCTTTTGAATGGGTTGAACCACGTTAAACAGACTACGCAAACTCAACCTTGAACTTAGTTTCTGGTGCACAACAAAAAGCACAAGAGTGGATGTACAATATGCACCTAAATAATAGGAAACCAAGAAATGGGGATCTCCATGTGTGCCCTATTAAATGGCCTGAACGACTTTAAATAGATTTATCATTATCATCATCAAACGCTACTACAACTAAAAAAACACAACCTTTAAAGAAAATTATTGTCTAGACTCTAGATAAAGATGGGGGAGAAGGAAGAAGGGAGAAGGGAGAAGGGAGAAGTCACCGGTGGATCAAATAGGTTGAATTCAGCAATAACTTGCTACAAGGACCTGTAATTTCAAGCAGCAAATGTCCATATATCAAACTGGCCGAAGAATCCCTCAGCAGTCTCTCTTTTTAATTTTGCACTATTGATGCTGAGCCCACACATATCGTCGCACCTCTTTTTGAAAGTATCCATTTGGGTCTCGTCAAAGGGGGCTTCCAGGTCGAAGAAGTCTAGGACTCTCGCATCGGTAGTAAACTCGATGACTAGGTATTCTGACTGTTGGGAGAGGTTATGTGGTGCGTTACTATCTTGAAGAAATATTTGAATGTTGTCACGGAGTTTCCAGTCTCCATGCGGACCACGCAAATTATCAACATTGACTCCTATCACTTTAGCTTCATCCAGTGTAACTTCATTAATAAACGGCAATTTGGTGCCCAAATCTCCTAGTGATGAGAATGGTTTTGATACTATGGGTATAATGCTTTCCATGCTGGCTTCTCTTTCGTTGGACAGATGGCTACTTAGCTGCTCAGGCAGTGGATATGCCAAATTTTGTTCCAGGGTTGCGGTTGAGATTTCTGGGAACTGTTTTGTTTGCTGGATAGCATCAGATTGTCTTTGAAGATCCTGCAAAATATTTCTTGTTTGGAAACTTGATATCCCACTGCCGGCAGTGGGTTCTGATTTGACGCCAACCTCTTCCTTTGGTTTGTTCTGTTGGTACATCAAATTAAATCCTTCTTCCTCGATGTTGCCTCTCTCCAATATCGAGGAACCCTGCTGCCTCTGATATCTCTTAGGAGCATTTGTGTTCCAATCACTCAGTGGTCTCTTGAAGCCAAAGTCATTTACTTCAGTCTGTTTTTTGTCAGCTGTCTCTTCACCTGACTCAAAATTCGACAGGGGACTTGGACCATTCTTCTTGCGTTTGCACAATTTAAACAACGAGGAAATCTGATACTTAGCTTCGAGACCGGATTCCCATTCTGATGGCATTCTCTTCTTCAGCCTTTCCAAGAAGTCTGCAAGATGGTTATCGCCATCTTTCTGAAGACGTTGCTTTATGCTATTGTGATTCAGGAGGGATATAGAGCATCGCTGTACCTCAACAGTCGTCCTGTAGACCTTTACATTTCCTTCCAATTCTATCAGCAGATGTTCCGCAAATAATCCATCTTCAGGAATCTCATTTGGATCGGGAAGCTCTTGCTGACTGTTAAGTTGTGATAAAAATTGGTTGAAATCGGTGGTTAGCATTTCAAAGACCAATATCTCCTGATTATTCAGTTCACTCCCATCACTCAACTGAAATCTGTTCTCGATATAGATAGAAGGATGAACTACATTGTAAGATTTTGTAAAATCAGTAGCAAGCCCCATCATGAATCTATCTCTAAGTTTCGCTCTGTCGTGTTCCACATAGGAGATTAGCATGCAGTATATCCTTCTTCGACAGCGCTCTTCTGAGTAATTGTCTGGTGTCAGATCATCGATGCTGACGATGGGAACACGGTAACCAGAGCTCATTTTTCCTTGGGATGAACTCGTACACAGTCTTTTGATATCGCCTCGATGATTGGTAGACCGCCTCTCTCTCTAGCGATAACTAGTAATTTGGCTACAGAGCAAGAGCAAGAGCCAGCACCAACCTTGTAGTAGTCCACGAAAGCATCCATCAATCAACAACCAACCGCCAAAAAAGTTGACGTGTCTGCGCAACAGAAGCGCGTAAATCATCAATGCACAGCCATGAAATTGCTTCTTCAATTCGAAGGAACCCTTTGAAGACTCAAACTGCCCAAAAAATACTACATTTTCAACAGGCTTACGGTTTTACCCCACATTGTCTTAGAAGACCCCCAGTCAATTGACTTCCGATGGCAACTTTCTGATTTGCAATTCAGTAGGCGTCTGGAATCTTCCGGTTCCTTTCCAGGCAATGGTACCTGACTTATTCTCTGCGAGGCATTCTGGAACCACTGGGGTTGTTGTTGGTGTTGATTTTCAAGACAGCTTTTCCTCTTTCTGGATGAAGCAAGTACTATATATATGGCTGTTTCGGCAATTTACGAAGAGTCAGCATGGGAAGTGCTCTATTGGTAAAATCCTAAGATAAACCATTTGTTCAATACTTTTCAATTCACAGGCAGTTACGGCATTACCTAGGCCTTTAAAAAACACACACCAAAAAGAGGAAATGGAAACACGAGCCATCCTCTCAAGACTACCTAGTTTCATAGACGCAGTAGTGCAATCCGAGATAACCAAGAACGACGAAAACACCTAGCATACCGGTTAGCCACCAAATATCAAATGCAACAGCACCAACGTCAAATCCAAATGTGCTCAATATGACAGCACCAGGAACGCTTATATCCAAACCATACTTTCTCTCTTTCAACACCAATCCATTCACTTCGTTCACAGATAATGCTTCATACCCATAGTGGAAAACTGACACATTTTCAAACCAGGAAATTTGAGGTGGAATGGTATCCTTGTTGATGAACAACCCAGCAAAGAGTAAAGAAAACAACAATACCAAGACACCAATCATCGTTGCAGATCCTGGTTCCTTGATTAATATACCAATTATCAAAATTTCAACAGAAGTGGCCATGTTGAATAGGACCAAGATCAAGATTGATAACCAAAACTTGTTGCCTTCCATATTCAACCCGACCAATGGATAGATGATGGCCATCAATATAACGGGAGGGAATAGTCTTAATGGAATAACATCACAAAGAATCTTACTTAGATAGTATGCCAGTGGATGATAGTAGTTGTTTGACCGCTCTCTGATGAAGACAATCCTTTCTATTGAAAAGGAATGTAGACCTGTCAATGTGGAAAATCCAAAGAGTGTCAACAAGAAAAAAAACAATCCAAGCCTGTTTTGGAATCCGCTGATGTTGTTTTCAACATCGTAGTAAATGTAAGAACAGAATAAACCCATTATCAGTGCAAGTGCATAGTGTCCAGTGAGCAACTTTGGGTTACGATATGAGTTCTTGAATGTTCTTGAGCAAAGAATAGAAACCTGGGACGTGAATGATGCCTTTGTCTTACCTGGATCACCCTTGAAGAATGAGGCTGATGAAGCTGCATCGCCAGCTTCTTGGTTTCCAGTCTTGAACTTGTCTGCCATCTCCTTGATCACTTCGTGTAGCTTTTCCGCAAGTAAAGAATTATTGAAAATGTTTAAAATAGACTTAGGGTCGTTGATTGGATGAGATGGACCCGCACTGCGCGAATAGTCATCACGATGAGCAGCATAGTGTTGCCATTCGCTGGTTGGGTCATCCAGATCGTTCCCAGGAAGTGTTGTGTGTATGTCACGATCATGATCCCTGCTTTCTTCATCTGCAAGTAAAAGAGGTGCTTTCTTTCTGGATTGTTCATCCACACTTGCTGTGATGTCAATCAAGTAGTCCGCAATGTTGTAGCCATTTGGACAAACGTAGCCATTCTGGGAGAAGAATTCATTGCATTCCATCATGTCTCCCGAGTATACCACAATACCGTTAGCCAATAGCAACAATTTATCAAATAATGCAACGATATTACTCCGAGGCTGATGGATGGTAAAGATGATGGTCCTATTGAAATCTTTTGCTAGCCTAACAAGAGACTCAACGACGTTGAACGCATTGAAACCGTCCAAACCCGAGGTTGGTTCATCCAAGAATAAGATAGATGGAGAGGTGACTAACTCACAAGCTATTGCCACCCTTCTCTTTTCACCTCCAGAAATGCCTCTTTCGAAATCGGATCCAATCAATTTATCTTTGATGTGTAAGATTCTCAACTCTGCCAATATCTGCAAGACCTTTAATCTTTTGGTTTTCACAGGCATTGTACGTGGTAGCCTTAACAAGGCACTGTTTAGCACAGTCTCAAAAACTGTCAATGTTGAGATCAAAAAATCTTCTTGATCAACAAAACCGATGGATTTTTGATAATGAGCCATGTCCTGTTTTGAAATGATCATTTCCCCATTGACATAAAAGTTACCGCTCTTTTCACCAGACTTGTTTTTGCCAGCTAAAATATCCAACAAGGTTGTCTTTCCAGCCCCTGATCCACCCATGATAGCAAGACACTCACCAGGGTTGACAACACCAAATGCATCTTTCAATATTGGTTTTTCATTGACAGAATAGTTCACATTTTCAAATGAAAATATTGCTGGTTTATAATCAGACAGCAAAAAGCCATCGTGTGTTCCATCGCCATTGTCATTCTCATCATTATCATTGTCTAAAAGTGCAATGACCCCAGATTCAGAATCATTGAACAATGGTGATTGCTTGATACCGTAGGCTGCTAAGCCAATGATGCCTGCACATCCTGCAATAGCTGCAGAAATTCTAAGCATGTCAACGAGTGAGAATTTCTTCTTGCCGGGCAAATCAAATCCAGGGATTTCACTGGCATGAATACACTCACCAGATCTGCATTCAAGGGTGATATAAGGATCTCCAAAGACATTTGTGATCAAGTCATTCATGCTTGGCTCGGAGAAAATGCAAGATTTTGAGGCCACATCACAGGAGAAATCACCAGGGCCAGCAATTGTTTCTGTCAAGAAGTCGGAAATGTCTATGGAGCCAGATTGACCACACAACATTTTGTCTGGTAAACATTTGCACGACACCTCTTCACACTTGTAATGGGTGGTATTTTTGGATAGATCGTATTGAAAATCACATTGGGATAATCCACAGTAAAAACTTTCGTCTTCACCAATCCAAAATTGGAAGTCACAAGCTTCAGCAGTCTTGTTACAGCTGAAAGTCACCTGTGGCTTCTTACCATTCAATATCTCAACGATCTTCTTGTTGGTGACGTCACACATCTGATGTGACTTGTTGACAACGATACCAGACTTGTAACAGGTTCCTTGTAATCCGCCGGGCATGAATGCATCACAGACAGAATCCTCTGAACAAACGTTACAGTTGATCCCCGACCAGCCTTCTTCACATGAGCACAAACCATCATCATCTCTGACTGGTCTATTCAATCCATCCGATAATCCTCCACAAACTGGTTCTGAACAATCATCTCCACCAAAACCAACAAGACATTCACACTTTCCGGTGAATGGGTTGCACGAAGAGAATTGCTTACATTCAAACTGTGCCAAGTTACAGTTGAAGCAAGGGGGACAGGTTCCATTATCGTCATTATCCCTTGTTAGACTTTCCGTTCCATAAGGGTTGTTACCATGTGAGATTTGGTTAAGAGGTATTTCGATGCTGTTGAAGGCGATGTCTATAATTGATTCAACGGTGCCACTGGGGTTGCCATCCTGGACTTGAGCAAGAGCCACTGAAAGAAGAGTGTTCGAAAGAATGGCAATCGATGCAATTGCTGCTGTTCTGCATTGTTTGAGCTTCACCATGATTCGATGTCAACCCAGTAGGAGGTTTGCCCTTTGATTGAAGATACAGATTGAAAAGGCGCTATAGCTGTGGAGCGTTAGTGGGGAGAGCAATCAAAGTGCGACAAGACAGAGTAGACTGTTCAATAATGCAAATACAATGTTGCAAAGCGAAGCAATTGGTCTTGGTGCTATTTCTATAATTGATCAATGGAGCTCTGTTAAACTTCCTGGTGAAAGATACAGAGGGTTTAGCTGTCAAACTGTTCATTCAAGAAGAATAATTAATGTGTGTTTGGAGGTGGGTGCTTTCCAAATGGGTCTCAGGCACTGCCTAATTCAGATATATAATTGAGATAACAACAGAATAATGTGAGTGGCGGTCGATGGTGGATGAAAAAACTAACCACGTGGTATGGTATCACGTGATTATGAGAATCAGCAGCCGATCAACTGAAACGATTGAGACTGTTGGGCTTGCTACCAAATACAACTGTGTATTGAGTTTAAGAATTGATGGATAGTAAAGTGTTATTGTAACGTTACATATGAGAGGGAATGTACGGTCAAGAAAAAGTGGTATAAACATTGCGAATGCGTTGTATTATTTACTATACACGATCCATATTAAAAGAAGTCATCCAACTTCTTTTCTGAATCCTTCTTGATTAAGGCCAACATGCCTTCAGGCAAGATAGGTTTTCCTTGAGAATTCAGGACGTATCTGAATGGCATCTCTGTTGCCTCATACTCGTTGAATCTGATTTCTGGGTAGTCGATGAACTTGATGTCTTCAAACTTGACACCATCGTTCGCTATGAGTTTGGTTGTCCTGATGGCGGTATCCGTAGTCATTTGCAAGCTTCCCAACCTTCTGGTATCACAGCCAATCTTCACCTTCAATTCTGTGGTTCTATCCCTTGGTGGGTGGTCACCCAATATACCCCCAAAGATGAAGTATTCAAACCTACCGTTGTCTTCGGGCTGCAAGTCAACCTCAGCCCTTGGATCCAACAAGCAAAGCTTGGATTTAGGTGTATCCTTTCTTATCACATTCACAAGTTCATCCGTGGACCATTGTAAGCCTAATTGTAACAATCTTTCAGGGATGTCCTTCTCTGTTGTACCCTCTGGTAGTGATGTCAAGAGAAGATTCTCAGGGCCAACATCTCTTAAGATCTGGGAGTACTCTAGAATCACCCACTCGGTAAAGCCTTGCTCCATGTGTTCAATAATGTACTTCATGTTAAATGATTCTGAGTAGTCAACAGCTAGCTTGACTCTGATGGAGTATATGGCCTTGATATCAGTTGTAAAGAGAGTCAGAGTATTGATAAGTTTGATCAAATTTGAGGTTTCCAGTGGAAAAAACCGTCAGACTTTCAAAAATCCTGCTTATATCAGACATTACGTAATATACACACTCCTACACTTGTCCTCTCTTTGATACCATGACCACCACCACCACCATTGATTGTTATATATGGACGGCAACGCCCATCATCTATCAAGGTGATATTAACTTTCATTAATTATTCAATGCTGCTCTCCAATGGTAACAATTGCGTTTGGAATTCACCGGATATCATTGCTTCTCATGGAATGGACCTTCATCCGCTAATCAAGTTTGTGGACTGATCTCGACCGCTTCGCTTCGCATGGCATGGCATGGCATGGCATGACATTTCAAATGCTCGCGCCTTTAGTCGTATAAACAAACTCAAACATATATATATCTCGTCGTTCGAAAACCACAGCAGGTGGAACGTATCAGCACATTTAAATCAACACCAATTGTCGATCTAGCATATCTCATATAAGTTAGAGATTGAAAGCCAGGTTGTACTTTGCATGCTGTTCATGGCTCGTCTAATCAAAAGATACCACATTTTCATTCTTATTCTGTCCATCCTTGCTTGCGCTCTGTTTTTCAAGGATTCAAAACAACGTTTTAACAACAACAACAACAACAACAATAACAACAACGATAAGATGACAACAATTACATCAAAAGAAGCAATTGTGATTGGTAGTGGATTGGCAGGTCTTTCAGCTGCAACGACACTACTACAGAATGGAATCAAGGTTGTCCTGTTGGAAATGGAACCAAAGTTTGGTGGCAACTCCATCAAGGCTTCATCGGGGATAAATGGTGCCCCTACCAAGTTTCAATCAAATTACATGACCAACGAGGATGACATGTTTTATCACGATACCGTCAGATCATCGGGACTCATCTATGAAACCTCTTCTGCAAGCTTGAAAAAGGATAGAGAAGAGTTGATGAAGACACTGACAAACAATTCAGCATCAGCTATAGACTGGCTAACGGATTCTCTGGGTATAGATCTATCAGTGGTGACCAAATTGGGAGGACACTCATACCCAAGGACACATAGGGGATCGGGCAAATCTGGCCCTCCAGGGTTTTCAATAATCTCAAACCTGTTGAAAAACATTGAAAACAACTATCCCAACATGGCAACATTACGAACCAACTCCAAAGTGATCAAACTTTTGACTAAAATATCCCCAGAAACCAACAAACCAAGCGTGTTTGGTGTCAGTTTTGTCGATACAACTGTCCCACTGAATGAACAGACGCCAAAGAAGATACTTGGACCAGTCATCATTGCATGTGGTGGATTTGCAGGAGACACAACAGGTTTGGTGTCAAAGTACAGGCCAGATCTAGCATCGTATCCTTCGACAAACTCACCACGTGAACAGTCCTTATCATTATTGACAAACGATCATTTAAAAGGTCAATTGATGGACATGGAATCAATCCAAGTTCATCCAACTGGTTTTTTGGACTTGAATGATGTTTCAAACAGAGTCAAGTTTCTTGCTGCCGAGGCATTGAGAGGTGAAGGAGGTGTATTGATCAGTGGTGCCACTGGTATGAGGTTCACTGATGAGCTACTAAGGAGAGACCAAGTCACGGAGGCCATGCAGTTGAATTGTGATGAGCTTGAACATGAGTCATTGAAACAGTGGGATTGTTGGTTGGTTATGGATGAAGGTGCCGTTGAAAAGATCAAGTCCAATGTTGACTTCTACTGTTACAAGAATCTCATGTACAAACTAACTTTGAGAGAGTTAAAGGAGAAGATCAATGAGAACATTGGTCAAAGTCTTCAAAGATATTCAACTTTTGTTGCTCGTGGTGTTGATTTAGAGTTTGGAAGAGAATCATTTGGCAACTGGAAGCTTGATCCTTCAGACGTTGATGAAGATACTGTTTTCTACGCTGGTAGAATCACACCAGTTTTACATTTCACCATGGGTGGTGTCAAGTTCAACACTAAAGCTCAGATATTGGATGTTGATGATGAACCGATCGAAGGGATTTGGGGCTGTGGTGAGGTGACTGCTGGTGTTCATTCGAGCAACAGGTTGGGCGGATCGTCCTTATTGGAGTGTACCGTGTTTGGAAGAATAGCGGGTGAAAGTGTTGCTCAAGTTGTATAGATTCAATGAAAAAAGAGTCGTTGTAAATTTGTTGCTGTACTTGACCTATATTGGTGTTGATTAGCAAAGTGCATAGATAGAAAATATATCTTCTCAAAATAGAAGTGTGGAGCTGATAGTGCCGAGATAGACATGGAGCCATCTTTGAAATGCGTAAATCAAAACGGAGTCTATTTTTAGAAGTCAACGAGAGATCTCAGCACAGCATAGCACAGCCCCTCTTCTGGCGTGGCGGTGTCCTGCTTTTTCTCCTAAAAATTTTCCAAGGCTCTGCCCCCCCCCCCACTTTTCTACATAGCCCAAAGGGGGGGCTGATGGTGGGGGTGATGATGACGATGACCATGGATCAGAAAAAAAAGAAAAGGTGATATCTAACAACGTCATGGTGGGATCGATCCATTTATATCGGATCAACAAAATATATATATATATAACGTTCATCATAGGTATTTCCTCAGGAAGTCGAACAGATCCATATCACATCTAAAGCTTATCACATCACCCTTACAGATCCATATCAATCTTACTAAATTTCATCAGGTTCCCTTTCATACAACACCAATAGATACCTATAATCAACACAAAAACCATGATTATCCCAGAATACATACTCGAAAACTTCAACTCCTTGGTTTCTTCAGAATCCAACCCTGGTCTATGCCCTTCCGAAATCGCCAAAGGTTTTGCCCAACTATCAAAGAGATCAGATCTGAGCGATGCAGCCAAATCAGGATGGGATAACTGTATGGACAAAAAGTGGTGTAAGATTGTTGTTATTGTTGCCATAGTCATTGGTGGTTTGTTTGTTTTCTGGCTCATATCAACCATCATCCAGGTGTTATGCTGTGGTGCCAAGTGTATTGGTGCTCTGTGCTGCTGTTTACCAAGGTGTTGTTGTGGTGATCGTGGAGGAAGAAACCGTGAGCCTGAAAAGGTTGTTTACACTGAGCTTCCACCGCAAACCTCCCAGGCAAATGCATATAACAATCCAAACATGTATTATCAACAACAGTCAAAGCATCAACATAATGGACAGTACAACAACCAGCAGCATTATTACGGTTAAACATTTTGCAAACGCTTGTTGCTTTTCTACTTTTTGAGATCTTTCCATTTCTATGGTCTCCAATGATTTTTTCTATTGGAGACATATCATCGTACCATAAACTATATAAATTTGTCTAGTATCCGCTCTTCCTTTTCTTACGTTATTTCGCTTGTCACCTAATCGATCCTTACAGGGGCGTATCTATTTGTATTGAGAAACGCATACACATCTGTAAAAGCTATCACTCAGACCAGCAGCCATTGGGCCAACTCAACTATTCTATCAGGTGCGAGCGAATAGCTTTTGATATCGCACCATGCCTGGGTTTCATTTCTACTCTAACGGCTATGCTTTTTTACAACCATACTAATGTGCTACAAATCTAATAAATCTTGTGTTGAATAAAACGGGTCAGTTATTAATTAAAATTACAAATATTGAACAAGTATAGACTCTTACATCCAAGCACAGCAAGGACCTTTAAAAGATCATCATCAGCAAGAAAAACAAAACTGAATCGGACCAACTAAAAGATTATACATGCAATTGTTGTTGTTGTTGTTGTTGTGGTATCAAGAAAAGAATAAATATAAGCGCTATTCAGCAAACTTACAACAAGAAAGCACCAGCAGCAACGGCAGCAGCACCGGCAGCGTAGTAAGAACCGAAACCGGCAGCAGCACCCTCGTAAGTGGAAACAGTGGTACTGTTACTGGCAGTAGTGGTGGCGTATGGGCAGTCAGTGACGGTGGACTCACAAGAGTAGATGGTGTCAACTTCAGTGGAAGAAGCAGTGACGGTCTCATAGACTGAAGCAGCCATGGTGGAGGAGGCGAATAGAAGGGCGACGACGGAGAATTGCATTTTTTGATGTTGTTTTGTTAAGAGAGTGAATAAAGTTGGATCTGTTTGTTGATTGATTGATGTAGAAAAAAAAGAATAAGTAGTAAAACTGAGAAATAAAAAAAGTAATCTAATGGAGGGTATAACTAGCCATATTTATACACTTGGGTCCCATGAGTTGTGAAAAGGTCTTTGGACGTACGTTGTTCGGCTTGGTTGTTGTTTGTATCTGTAAACAATGCCTACCTACCTAAACATGCATTCCAAATATGTTCTGTTCAGGGATTTCAAAGTCTAGACCGGGTTTGGACAATCAAAGCAGAAAAAAGCCGTTCATAGTTTTTTTGCTCTGTTATCTTCTTTCCCTTTGCATTCTCCAGAGATCTGAAAAGTGTATCTGTATCTTCTGTGGTACTATTTTTAGTTGCAGCTGCTGCATATGTATATGCATATGCCTCTTTTTGGACGTGTCCATTGCTTAAAAAGGCTTGTTTTTTATCACCGCCTTGTAGTTGCCATATTGGAACATTAAGGCTCCTAAAAATGAACTACCTGCTGAATATTTTTTTGAGCGCGTTACTTCCCCATTTGGCAGTTCAGACAATGAAGACAATTGAATATCACAATCTGATTCTGAAAATTGGATTCCTCTTTTCCTACACCCACCAAGCTCTCGAATGTCCAGACTCACCAGACAACACGGCTCAACTGACAGATGGTGGTGCAATTTCTAACTTTTGTTTTTGCGGAGAGACATAGATGGCAGAAGCACAGTCAGTCCAGTTTTTCCTCTTTTATTCACCAATCGCTCTGTAGCGTGCCAGAATTTGCACATGAGCGTGTCTAGACTATAAGAACTCTCCATCGTTTGTTTTTGTCCTTGGGTTCTATCCGCTTATCGTGTAAGCTTTGGATATCCTGAAAGATCAGAGGCATCGGCTACACCTACACAGGAACCCAGAGCGTGATACTTATGCTCTGTGGTGCCTTACCATTCGACAACTTCACCACCCGCAAACTATTCTCTTGTCGCTCTCCTCTACTGTGTCTGCACTAATCTGAGCCACTTACTGTCTCTCGGCAGATGGTTTTTGACAGCTCTGTTTTGTTTTTTCAATATGTTTCATACATACCAGATAACACAAACCAGGTGAACTACTACAACCACAACACATTACAGACTTGGTAAAGTCTATGTCAATTGGACGGCTATTTCATTACTAGCTAGCTAGGTTTGGACACATTGATGTCAATCAGAAGACTATCTATCAATGATAAATAAACTTGATTTGAGTTGCAATGCTTTAAAATCCGCTCTCTCTCTCTCTCTTGCTTGCATCTGTGTTGTATATATGTAATACTGCATCGTTGATAGATATGTGATACCATACTTGTGTACCACTTGGCTTGTAAAGGCTAGCACCCTCCTAAGCAGCCAAAAATGGATGATGGATGCATGCAGTTGCTCCCTATTCTTATTTGCTTCTGTGCGGCTTCATGTTGCATGTAAAAATAAGTATATATATGCACGTGTTTGTTCATTTGCATATGCATACGCATACGCATACGCATACGCATACGCATACGCATATTGCTACTGCAACAATCCACCTGCGTGCTTTGCCAACCAGCAACTAACTAACTGACGAACTAACTGTTATCAAATCGTCGGAGTAAGCGCAACACGCTTCTTGGCTGCTCTCGGGGATTCAAGTTCGAGTTCGAGATCGAGTATTTACATTTCGTACCAGTTTGGATCTCGTCTGGATAGTCTAGAACCGCGCTATCGTGTGCACCACACCTTAACTTTAAAACTTTATTTAGCATCGTGTTTTTCAAATGTTTATCAACCAACCAACCAACCAACCGCCCATGCCCATAGTAACAGCAAAGACTGGCATGCGAAACCATACTGTTGGGAACGTGTACGGGGTGGGAAAAGCTTAAAGATCGGGATCAGCTTGACATCGTAAACATGGCTTCTCAATCCATGGTCTGAGTTTTGTAGGAGCGAAAATTTTTAGCGTTACAGAGAGATACACATCTACCTAGCTCCCAAAAAGATAATGGCTTCTCTTTAAGATTATTGAAACAGCTGACTACTAGTTTCCTATATCGCTATTGATCTTTCATTCTCTAATTCCCTTTTCTTTTGAACTTTTGCAGATGATATTGATACAAAAGATAACGAAAACAGATAGGATATGACTACATCACAAACAGCAAACGACTCAAAGTGTTTGCCAACCACCTATGTCACCCTGACCTTCTAACTTACGAGCAATCTGGTTAGGAATATTATGGCCCAACCACACATACCTCGAAAACTTGTCATATTTTGCAACCGACAAGTGTAGATCGTGCCCTTTCTTCGAATCTTCATCGTTTTCACCATAGTCGTCGATATAAGGACTTTCAAAAAAGGAACCTTTGCCTTTATTCAACAACAAAATGCAGTTGTTCCTTGGGATCAAAAAAATACCAAAACCACCACTGATACATTCCCATTGGACATGTGAGTTACAAGAACCAACATTGTCACCATAGTTTGACGACTGTAGATCAACAAGAGATCCACAAAAAAGACAAACAGCTGGATCAGAAGGTTTTTTCTCCTGTAGCTTGTTGTAGTAGTCTCTGAACAGCTTGCTCATTCTTGAAGGTAGAGAGATGAGACCCACTTTGCCCGGATATGGAACCTTGCAGTTGCCTAGCTTCAGTTTGTTCTTTTTCAACTTGATACTAAAGTCATCGAGTGGTAATGCCTCAATTACCTGCCTCACTGATGGCATGTTCATAACTTCACATAGCCTGTCAGATTCTAGACCGTTGGTTGAAGCATACAAGCCATCCTCAGGCAGAACAGAAAATCGAACGTATGCATAGATCAAACATTTTCTTAGAAATGGTGTGACCAGCTTGATAATCATAGAATACAGAAGGTTGTTGAGAGTTGCACTATCAAGTTCCAGTGAAATATCAGGATTGAACACATACCATATTTCTTCAAGCTTGTTAGAATCTGTATACTCCAAATCAACCAAATCTTTCAAATTGCACGTTTCAGTGGTGTAATCTCCATTGCCCAACTTGGACATCAATATCAGCAATGATTGCTTCAAATGCTTCAGGTAACAGACGTGGACTAACTTGTGGAAGTCCAAGTTGATGCTTTCCACCTCCTCTGCTCCAACAAGCAACTTGAAATAATCTTCTCCGTCGAATAGTAAATCATCCTCATAGCAAAGGTTTCTTAAAAGCCCAATCAATCGTTCAGGATACGTGAGCATACTCTTGCTATACTGATCAGACGTTGAAGTTGCTGTTTCCGTACTTCTTATCAATTCTCTCAATTGACTCCAGACTCTCAAAGATGTCAAAGTTTGATTTGGTAGCTGATGAATCACAAGATTATTCGAACCTGTTATGTTTTCGTAACCACATGCACGTAGAGAGATCTCTATGGATTCGATGGTTTTGGTAACAATAGAGCTGATACCATCGAATGGGAGAGACAATACTGCCAACACACCCAATGAATGATTCAATGCCAAGAACGGCTTGGATTTCACATCCACAAACTTTTCATCATCATCGATAAACCAATGCTGCGGTTTCACTCTTGACTTCACGTTCTGAATAAGCTCCTTTCGTATATCTCCTATGCTTTCCTGAGCGTGATCAAGCACTTCATCGAGACCAGTGTCCAGAATGGACTTGGAAGTATTCTTTAACTTCGATGCCAGTATATCCTTGTTCGATGAATAAAATACCGGAACAAAAACGTTGTTGACAGCTTTACACAAGGGGCAGAGAAACTCCTGCTTGCCTGTGTCCTCTGGAATGGTTCTTGTAATCTGTGAAACGTGCCTTGTTTTCGTAATGTTTAGAAAATTGATGTAACAAGTGTAATGCATGCCATGGCAACAGCTTGTGAAAACAGAGTGGTTCTCGTTACAAGCATACTTATTGCTTGGAAACCCAGGGCCAACAATAGCTTCTTCTTCCATTTTGGCCAGTTGCTCCTCCACCTTGCCAAACTTCTTCGTCTCCGCCTCATCAAGGTTGAAATTGCCAGAAAACCCCTTGTAAAACCAGTATTTGTCTTCGAACGGTACAGATCTGAACTCGTTGCTTTGAGATATGTAACTGATTATCCCGAATGGTTCATTATCACTGTTGGGAGGCATTTGACACAAGATACAATGCTCATGAGGGAATTTCCAGCTTCTAGAGTCATCGTCATCACAAAGAGTATTTTTACCCACAACAAGCCCGTCTTCTTCATCATCAATGTCCATCATGTCCTGGTTGGCCACCATGTAGCGATCTGCAAACTTCTGCTGTTGCTTCTTGAATTTCGCTAAAATTTTGTCTTTTTTCTTCTTGGCTAGTTTCTTCTTCTTATCGAGAGCAGGCCTTTCATTGATTGCACTGCTTGGTAATATCAGAGTTGGATCATATTGTGGAATCATAGCTGATAAAATCAGATTGTCATCATTGAAAAAACCACTAACAACACTCATTATCTCTCTTATTTTTGGGGAAAAACTTATGAAACGTTCGTTGGACAGCATTTGGTAAAGAGTTATCAGTATCTCAGAAGGTTTAAAATAACCTGATATAAACTCACTCGAGTTGGGAAGCCTCAACACTATATCAACAAGCTGTAATGTCATTTCAAGCAGCATTTCGATACCAGTTTCAGGCTTACCAGTAAAGTCTCGACAACAGTATATCAAAGTGGACTCAATTATGCTCACAAAATGCTTAGAGCAGGTGATGTTCACTAGCGACTTGAACGGACTATCATCCCACTGAACAACCTTGGGAGGTAAAGAAATACTCTCGATTGGCATTTTCATCTTCTTGCTAATCCTCTCTCTCATTATCTTGATACAGTCCTCTCTCCTAGTGGACGTGTAATGGATGTAGTATGGATTCACTTGTTCATATAGCTCCTCTTTCAATCTATACACCTTGGTTTCTTTTAATAGGGAAGACGAGCAAGTACCCTGATTCACTTCTTCGACGCACTGATTGAAAACTATGAAGAACCTTTTTTCAGAAACAATATGTTCAGGTATTTGGTAAGTGATTTTGCTATAACTCGCAGACCCTAAGCACAGCGTTTGAACAATCTCCTGTTGAATTCTCAGATCCAGTATTTCTTTGGCACCTTTCTTGTGGAGGTGCAAATCCTCGGTAAGCACATTAATTAAGAAAAGTATAAACTCCTCCGCCATCTCTTGTAAATGAGTTGATGTATAAGTCGATGTTAAATAGGACCCCTTGCACCAATCCACCAAATTCCATCGATCTATCAATGAAGGCAATGTGCTTTCTGCCGGCTCAAACGCACAAAACAGCTGTGTAAGAAAAAAATCTCTGGCAAATCCAAACTCTCCTATCCCTGAACTTTTGTAGATGCTCATCTGATTCCTGATACTCAGCCCATTCCTCACCCACAACCCAACTTTGATCTGTGGCAAAAGAACCAGATTCCTTAGCGGGGCATCAAATATTCCTTTCGCTATGTCGCCCTGTTGAAGCCTATCATTATCCCCATGCATATCGTTATTAGGTGACGGAACATATAGATCCAAAGAACAAAAAAATTGCTCGCAATCTTCAGGCGTGGAGAGAGAACAGCTCATTTCAACAAACCAGGAAAAGATCGAATGCAGTGGATGAGGCAAACTCAAACTTTCAGATAGGACATCGCAGTCGATAACCCTGGCTAGAGAACCATTGAGGTTCACCTCGTGGAAACCAAATGAATCCTCTTGATCCTGAATCAGTCTCTTGCTGGTGAGTTTGTTTTCATCCTCAACCTCTTGAGGATGACAAAAAGTGTTCTGGACTAACTCTTCAACTATGAGCCCAACAAAAGAATCAGTAACCTCTTTGTTTCCATACTTGTTCAAAGCTTTTCCAATGCTCTCTGAAAAATGACAAATGACAGACATACCATTAAAGAACAAACCGTAATCATTCGATTCGTACTCCACATGGGCATCAGTCTCTCTTTTGATGACAGGCTTTCCTTGGAATAATCCCAAAACCTTAACAGTCTCTTCAAAAAATTGGACATAGAATGCCAAACTCTCGACACTCTGATTCCTGCTGATAATGTATGACAAGTCTAAGAAAATGTGCCCCCACTTCCGGTTCTTCAGAGATGAATACATTACAGCATTTCCAGACGGTAGCGTTTCAAAAGGTGGTGATAAAATGGTAGATCCCGTACGCAGAAAGCAATTCACCATATGTAACATCTTGCAAATATCCCCGTGCCTAATGATTGTTGTACAGCTCGAAGGGCAGGTAAAAAGTTGAGGTGATAACACTGGTAGCAACGAAGACTCTGGCTCCCTATCCACCATCAAAAACATTGTTGCCAGCTCAACATATATATCCATGTATTGTGCTGTCATGAGCATTTTGTACCTCAAATTGTTTATAAGCTGTGAAATATAAATGTCGTGAAGTTTGAGTCTGATAGACTTAGAAAATCTGATATCGGCCATAGCCAGCATTTGAAATCTTGATGGATCAAACAGTGAATCAATCTGTATCGATAAGTTTTGGTACTCACATTCCTGCATCACATCCTCATGAACATCCCAGGTATAAGTCAATGGCTTGAACATATCTTGAAATTTGTAGTAGTTCAGCTGACCTGTAGGAAGAGCCATTTCTAGTTGATCAATGCTGAAGTTGTACCTCTTTGACAAAGACTGAAAAGACATGGGCAAATTCGCAACTCCTCGATTGTACTTTTTCAAAAACGCTCTGCTGACAATGTCTCTAACCTCTTGTCTATTCTTAACAAAACTTGTTTCACATAGATCTTTAATCCAAGTCACAATTTCATCAGCCATATCTTCTCGGAATATATCCCTGCAACTTCTGATGCATGTTGTCAATCCGGTAGAGCTCAAAATCTCTTGCTTTTTCAGTAAGAAATCAACATCATCAGAAACCATGACCAAGGCCTTTCCAAACTGGTCACACCTGGTAACAACCATCTCAGCAAACTCTTGAACTTTTCCAGTAGCAAATCTGACTCTCTGGGTAGCATCTCTAAACTGGTGTATCTGATCGTTGTAGAGCATCAAGCAAAACTTCTTTGAGTTGTAGTCATCACCACAGTCTGAATAGGTTAGCGTTGAATTTTCTGACCACATCACCACATCATACTTTGTTCTAGGAGCTGCAATACTGGTGTATGAATGGATCATAACATCTAACACATAGTCAAGTGATGTATCGAGCACTATGGCAAACTGCTCCAGCCTATACTGTGAAATATCATGCTGGTCAATGGGAGTTTCGAAAAGATTGCAACATGGTTCCTTGTAAGCCTCTGGATCCCCACAGTCGCAGCAACCGTTGGACTCTCTCTGAATTATACATTTATGAACTTGATGGCCTATATGGTTTTGAAGTTGGAAGCAGTACGAGCAAAGTGCACAGGTCTCATCGAACCCACATGTGAGGCACCTATAGCACGCCTCTCCACGTTGAAACTTTCTTGCACACGATCTATGATAATGACTGTGATTGTCTGGTTGGGTATCAAGGTCCTTTGCTTCTAAAGTGGCAATTTCATTTAAATATGAGCGCAAGCTAGAATTGACCTTCTTGCTATAGGAATAGTCACAGTTCCTTGGGAGAGCTATCAAGTATTGTCGTAAGCGAGATCTTGCATCACTCATAATTGATCTCTGGGAAAGATGCTCTGGGGTTGTCAGAAGTATGCCTCTAGAATGTTCTCTCTGGTTTCAGTCTTTGTAATTGCAGGCTGACAATCTCTTTTTCTCTCTCTTTCCCCTTATGTTTGTGTTGAATTTGGAGAAGTGTGGACGATTTCAAGATTCAAATGAGACTACTCTTTTGCCCCAACCAACCTCACCATCGTGCACAGCCATGCACCACCAACAGGCTACTGCGCAAAGATTCGAAACGCCCCCCAGACGTCTTTCTCACAGCGGAGAAGAAAGGGTTTGTAAGCAATATGAAACTTGATACCAACCAGTAATTGTTGCTACAATATATATGCTTGTGGTTCAGTAGATACATGTTGAAATCGATAACAGTCTGATATTGCTTTATCAGTTGGTTTTTGAAAGACAGCGTGGCGGAAAAATTTATCCTGAAAAGAAACCTATACGAAATCGTAAGTATGCATCGTTGGGAAATATGGTCAGCAGAGAATATGGTGAAGTCAAGTACTAACATTTCCTTTGATACCGAACTGTTGTAGCTAACCGATCGAATCTTATTTCAATGCACATTGATCCTGTACTAGCACGGAGGTTGAGGGCACACGTTGTGGAATTGCCCCGACTCTTTGAGTTTGCATCGACTCCTGATCTTACAACTACTCTCAACAGGCTTCTATACTTTGCTTTATCTTCGAATGGAGAACATTACCGGTATATCTTTCCATCCCTTATTGATAGCCTTGGAGAATTTCCGAAGACCTGGGATGATGTTATTGTTCATGACAATGAGGGAGCTACCAACAAGGGAAGATTTTACACCCGTCAAAGAAAAAACGAGAGAAAGTCACACAAGGGAAGAATATGCTCGAGAAAGATACCACCAGGGCAGCCCGTATACAATTGTGAAGATTGTGGAATGGATCCTACATGCTGTTTATGCGACGATTGTTTCAACAAGGAGGAACATTCTGATCATACTGTTACTATGCATACTTCAGGTGGGCAGGCGATCTGTGACTGTGGGGACACCACATCTTGGAAATATGAATTGCAATGTTTAGCCAACACTGAAGAGGAAGGTGATATTGCTGAGGACATTCCTCAAGAGTTGATCGATAACATATTCACGGTATCTCAAGTGATATTGGACTATTTTGTTGACGTTCAAGCAACACAGACCCAGACTATCCCCTCGGTTCACTGGGAGTTAAAGTATGCCAACGATCCTGAAGCATTCAGAAGATTTTCAGATGCATCGAAGCTACCATTTCGCAAATACGGCATGGAAGATGTGAACTCTAAAGCGTTTTGTTTGGTTGTGTGGAACGACGAGTTTCATAATTGGGATTCGGCTCAAGAAAGCATATCTTCTGCCTTACGATCCGTTCCCATTGATACATGCCATTCAATTGCCAACGACATCGATCTAATTGGAAGAACAATTTTGATGACCAGTGCTAACATAGAAAGCTTGCTTGAACCATACCAGAACGTTCAGAGAAACGGACTCACTGCCACCATTACATCCGCTAGAGACTTTGTGAGAGATTTTATATGCGAGAAAATGATCAATTGGTTGAGATTCATGTGCGATCACCCTCATCCGACGGTTTCTGATACTGCTAGGGCTTCATTAACCACTTTATTTTTCGAACGTTATGTCTCTAACCATCCAATATGCACCATCAATCAGAATATATACAATCCTGAGATCCGGAACGTTGGAACCTTGACGAACGATTACAAGATTCCAGAGATCAGTGGTACTCAGATGGATAATCCGGTGACTTTGAAGAATTTCAAAGCCAAAGGGTTGAGTATATTCGTTGGAAAGAAAGACTTGGGAGGAAAAACGGCACAGACTACCAGAATCCAGATGTTTTTTTATTTAGAGATGAGACTATGGAAGAGACTCAGACAGTCTTTCAGAAACATGCTAATGCCCGTTCTTACCACTGACCTTAAAGACAGGAAGATTTTGGCATCACAGGTGTTGGAGATATTGCCCGCCTTGGAACATATTCAAGTTGTTGTGGATAGAGAGTGGAAGTTGTCATTGATGGATCAGCTCAGGTTGCAGACTTACTGTGACCCAAACATTGGTACGGCCATGCTCCAGTCAGATTTACTAATTAAGGTGTTTCAGAGTATACTGAATGTGTTCTGTACAAATACCAACTCGGAGTCAAAGTATTCACCTAATCAGAACTACGCACTTTGGCAAAACAAACGGATATTTACTGCTGAGACGGCAACCTTGAATGGAGTTCAAACTTTGATGGACTACATCAAGCCCGGATCCGAATCTATTTTAAGGCCAGAATACATATCCCATTTGATTATGCTTTTTGAATTATTCCAGCAATGTTATAAACTCAAAAGAAAGTTTGGTGCTCACGTCGAGACTGAGAGTTCACAGTTCAAGTTGATTTTTATGAGGGCAGAAGTATGCTATAGGATTTCCAAAAGTCTAGGAAAAGTTGTTGCAGGTGTGCAGAAGAGATCCAAAATAGTTGAGGACGCCATTTGTATAATCAACAACTTCATAGGTTTGAACCACAGAAACTATGAAAATGATTTTAACATAATCAAACATAATGTTTCCAAAGATGAGAACTCTTACATTCATCCGTTACATTCATTACTCGCTGAAATATGTTCGAATTACAAGTTTTTTGAGGTTGATCTGCTATCAAAAAAGGTTGTCACCATTGATATAGCAAACGATGATGTTGCCTACATTGAAGATGCACACGATTGCAAACCAGACATGCTTGCGATTGCTGATGATGTCCTACAGTCTTTTGTTCTTTCTTCTCAAATACAAGCGAGATTTTGGATCAGAAATGGATCAGAGCCTTTCTACCAGGAGGCTTCAAACAGAGCATTTTTCAACGTTGAAGGTGATCTGTATTTGAACCAGTTGTCGATATTGGTGGAGCCATCATTCAAAAGATCACTACTGAATATTTTTGACAGATTCAACATTATGCCTTGTATATTGGGGGAGGAATCATTTGACTCAACGATTTATGAAGAGCGTATTTTTGCCATTCTCAGCGACATGATTGATTTCTTCTATCTGTTGCTCATGCAGAGAGCAAGGTTCGACTCCACGTTGACTCCTGAGAAGTTAGCCTACAAGAAGGTTAGACATGCCATTATTCTCAAGCTTTGTATGAGCTCAACTTCTTATTCAAAGTTGAAAGGCTCAGTTGATGATTCACCATATTTTGATGAGATCTTGAGGGAAGTTAGTGAATTTCAAGCACCAGTTGGGCCTAATGATTATGGACGTTACGTTCTAAAGCCAGAGCTTTATCCAACAATTGACCATATGGATACTTTCAATACAAACGAGTCATCAGATGATATTGAGAATGCATTGGTTGAAAACATTGCCAGATTGAAGAAGAAGAAAAGTGAAGACATTGTTCTATTGCCTCAGCTGTACAAACTCAACGAGAGAGATTTTGGAAGGTTCAAAGGTATCAGTGACTGTCTTAAGTCAGCTTTTTTTGTGAAGTTTTTATACAAGGCATTGGCATATGCGATATCTTCGGATAATGAGCAGTATTTGTCTCATTTATTGCACCTTATTCATGCCATCATAATGGATGATGACAGTACGCCTGATATTGGGCAAGAAAATGGTTTGAGAAACTTCATCGATATCCCAATCTGCAATCTTCTTTTGAATTTCATTCAAAAGGAGGACATTTCAAAGCTGATTGCTAAGAAAGCATCAGCATTGTTGGAATTGATGCTTTTGAAAGACGACGCTGTGCTTCAGTCATTGATCGACTGCTTTGGAGAAGCGCACATAGACGATTTTAAGAAGACTACTCGTGGCAAGAACTTGGAGACGAAGAAGGAAAGAGTGAGAAGACTAGCACTCAAAAGGCAACAGAAGATTTTGGAGAAGATGTCTAAGCAACAAAGCAAGTTTATTGAGAATAACAAGGAATTCTTCAAGGAAGATAGCGATGCTGGTAAAGTTGAGCCGGGAGTTTCAGTCAAAGAGGAGACACCTGAGCACGAAAATGACTCAAAAACATGTATCCTCTGTAGGAACCCTGAGACGTTTTCAGATTTGTTTGGTATTCCTGCTTTGGTAACTTCGACTCCTATTTTTTGGAATATACCCACGGTTGCATTGAACCCTCCGAGCTTTATGATTCCTGGTTTTCCTCCAAATGAGACAAACACCAAAAAACGAAAATGGCAAGAGGCCACAAGCAATATGTCATGTCTTGGAACCGGATGCACGAAGTCAAGGCCTGTCATTACCGGTTGTTCACATGGTATGCATTTCAGCTGCTTGAAAGAGAAGCTGAAAGTGGAACATGCAAGTATAAACAGTTTTTCTTGCCCGCTATGTGCAGCTTATAGCAACTGTTTTATTCCATCATCCGCATTCCCAGACTTTGATCTGAGCATCAAGGATGATTTGAAGTCTTCCAACTGGCAGAAGATTTATGAAGAGCACGAGAGTGACAATTGTTCAAACCTAACAGCCTTGGTATTTGACAAGAAAATGTTTCATGTACTATCTCGTTCGGATTCTCCCGAGTATAGAATCATTTTTAAACAGCTCAAAGAGTTGGTGTCGGAAAATCATCATTTGGTTTTCTGCTCAAAGAATATCAACGATGCCAAAGAGGTTGATTTTTTGCGTGATATCAAGTTTTCGCTTCCGCTGCTGATGGGCAACACCATTGAGATGTATGAGATTTCTGAGAGATCTAGCAAAGATACTGTTGAAGGGAGGTACGATATACCTTCAAGGAACAAGACACTTTTGCGTTCATTATTACAGTTCAGAATTCTTCTCAACTATATGCCTTTGGAAGCACAAGATATTACCAAGTCTTTTGTGAGCTATCAGCCTCTCCTGGAATCAAGAGATTTGGGATTCATGTCGGAAGTGTTGTTACTCTATTTCGAAGGCAACGAGTCATTGGATATATTGACAAGGTTGAACTTGACTAAAAAGATGGTGAAGGGTATCATCTCACTGATTTTCAGAATGAAAGTTAACGAGTCTAACCTTGACGTTGGCAATATTCTACATGACGTTGAACCACTGGATGAGACTGAAAATAAAGTATTATCTTCACTACTGAAGAAATGTACGGCAAATGTTTTCAAGCAGTTTTTGAGTGAGGTTGATCCGGCGCATTACAATGAGGATTTCACCGAAAAGTGTTACCGTATTATTGCCAATATCTTTGACAACTATGGGAAGCAATTGGACATTTTGAGTACGCTTTTCAACATCAAACAGGACAAGTTTGCCAACTTGTCTGTTATACTTAAACACGTTAGTGATTTCACTTCTTTTGAATACTCAATTGCAACACAATTTGCAACAACGGCAGATGCTTTAATCAAACTTCCAAATTCGGTAACTCTGGATTTCCCAGGCGAAGTTCATTTGGCACCTCTTCCATATAGGCTACCTGATATCTTGAAGAATGAGAACCTTGGTAATGAGAAGGCCTCGCAATCAACAACGGTTTGCCTTTGTTGTGGTATGATAACAAAGAGCAGATTGAAGCATAGAAGCGAGTGCAAGTTGAGCGATGCCAAATATTGTCTATTCTTTTCACCGTTTGGTAATCAGTTAGAGTTGGACATTGGCACTCCTGTTCCACCTACCAACATATACGAAATAAGGGAGGCTACCACTACAGTTAAGGTGAGTTCTCCATATTTGAACAGTCATGGTGAGCCTGCCGGTGGGATCTTGGGAGCTGGTGAGTCGGGAACGTTGAACGAGGCCAGGTATGAGTATTTGAACAAGAACTGGACTAGCCAGCAGCTTTTGCCATCTTGTTACAGGAACATATATGGAGCTTCAGCTATTCACACTGCGTGGTGATGTCAATGCCATGTGTTTATACATTCACAACTACAAATACAAATACAAATACATTTATACAGTTTAGAGCAACTGATCTTTTAATGTTGAACTTTTTCACACAGTCTGTTGTTGCACAGCCTTGTAAACAGAGACTCTCATCTATCATCGTCTTCCTCTTCTTGCTGACACATGCTAAACAGATGGCAGTAAACATTGGCCAATTAGGAGCGTTTGAAAAATCAGCCATTTCAGCTCTTTCTGTCTGTCTGTCTGTTGTGTGCTTCATCACTATGAAATCTTTTCAAAAGCCTAAAACCATCGTCAATCTTAAAAATACACTAACAACCACTACCACCATCCCCAATTAATACATCCTTTGAAAATCTCTCTAGGACTGAAAATTCAACAAAATCGTTAAAAATTACAATTAATCAGATTCATAATGAGGTATGTGTTACCCAAAGCTATGGTCACATCAACAACGAGTTCACCCACAGCATCCTTCCCGGTCGGTGTCGGTACTCTTCTATATACCATGAGACCCCATCTTATACTAACACCTAAAATGTCAATCATGATGACACTCTCACATTATACTTTAGCGGTTTCTACACAGCAGTTGTCAACACCTTTTTCAAGAGAAATTCCGTCTATGTCGCCACTGTCTTTGCTGGTGCCTTTGCATTCCAAGGGTTCTTTGATGTTGCCGTCACCAACTGGTACGAAGCAAGAAACAAGGGTAAACTATGGAAAGATGTCAAGCTTACTCTAAACGCTGGTGATGACGAAGAAGAAGAAGAAGAAGATGACGAATAATTGATCACTCTCTTCTCAAAAGATTCCCACACCATCCATCCCATATTACCACATTCTCCACTTCTTCTCGCTACAAACGTTCTTTCATTCTTAACCTTCAAACCCCGCAATCTACACTTGAACCCCACCCTCACACACACACACACACATTGTCCATATTGATTTCCAAACAACATTCAATTCTAGTTTGTCTCTCCTCATTCCATCGAAAGGAGGTACTGTTAGAGGATGATGCCAATTTTTTCTCCATTGTCAAAGCAAACAAGCTTATACCCATATCAGCAAGTTCCAATCGTGATTATGGCACATCATTAATGCATCTCTCTATCTATCTGCTCTCTTAAGAATAAAACGGAAAGAAAAAATGTGAACGATAGAAAAGGCATACACTGGTTCTTTCGTCTTTACAGCAA
Organism: Ogataea pignaliae; assembly: GCA_030570775.1. Taxonomy (NCBI): domain Eukaryota; kingdom Fungi; phylum Ascomycota; class Pichiomycetes; order Pichiales; family Pichiaceae; genus Ogataea; species Ogataea pignaliae. The sequence goes on along the minus strand of JAJLWO010000071.1, from coordinate 9,634 downwards.
ATGCCATATTTATACAATACTACTATGTTATCATTTCAAAGAAGAAGGAATCGTCCTATCTTATCGCTGTAGTCTGGATGGATAGTGATCTAGTTCCAACTTGTATCCACAAGCAGAGTATCTATAGTAATAATAAAACACATTCATTTCATTGACTTGAAGCTAGTTTTCCCCCTCCCATCAAAGTATTTCTGTAATCCTCTCATCATCCTCGTCACTTTCGTTATCGCTATGCATTGCCTCAACTTCAGCATTCGAAGGAGGTTCATCTCTCATCAACATATTGACCAACCTGTCACACAGTTCTGCACAGAGTTCTTCGGATTCAGGCAACGTCTTATGGTACTCCCTTATCAATGGATAGACAGACTTCTCTCTTAAATATTCCCTACCTTCCCTTAAGACACATAACAACAATAAACTCTCAAATAGTACAGCAACGATCTCATATAGAGGTTCTGTCACCTTATCCTCACCTAACAACTGGAGTTCATCTGGTAGGTTGAATATTTCATCATCGTCCAAACCTTTGTTACCAGCTAGAGCAATTGGTCCTAAGATGTACGGCAAAATATTGATTTTTGGATCGGTGAGTAACAGCATATGCTTGTCTGTGTCAAAGAGAGAATTTTTAATGGTTGAACAAACGCCCTCTCTTCTTGTCTTGGTGTCGTACCTCTCGGTGAAGACCAAAATCTTGGAAATTGGAACAACACCATCGTACTCTTGCTCCCTCACAAAGTAATGCCTTCCCTTTGGGAACCTCGATATATCTGCAAAGAAGTATGCCAAATAATCATAGTTGGCATATTTGTTCAAAGTTCTATTCGAACCCTTCACAAACAAGTCCATAATACAATCCATTGCCTTCTTACTTTTGAAGGTATCTTCGTTTGCCAAAACAAGCTCAACGTCAAACACCAACAAGATCTCATCATTCTTTCCCAAGTTTGCCAGTAGGATACACATCAAATCAGCATTTGTATTGCTCAGATTGACCAGCTCATTCAACAAAAACTTCACAAATGGTTCATCCTTTGCTATCAAAGTTCTAAATGCAACATCATCACATAGGTTTGCCAGTATTGTCAAGGCATGAGAAACCATTGTTGGTTTCTTCCCCTTTGCAAGGTCGATCAAATCGGTGATCGCTCTAGAGTTATCATACTTGAAAAGTTGAGGATTGGCACCAGAAGGTGAAAATTGGACGAGGTTTTCCAACGCTATTTCCCTAACTTGGGATTGTGGGGAGTGTAGGAATTCAACCAACTATAATGAGGAAAAGAGATTATAACGTTAAAAGGTTAGTAAATAGAGGAGACCATCATTTTGGACCACCAACGGCTGTATCGAATGGCGGTGTCAAATCATATATATTTCTTTAACGAACACTCACTTCCTCGAGTTCGGTAGGCATCTTTGATGATTGTTTATACGTTATTCAAAAGCTCAAGTTTTGTTCGTACTGGACGTTTTGTCCGGTATCGTTAGTGTTCTGTTTGTGAAAGAAATCTTTTTTCTTCTGGTTTGTCTTCTGTAGAGAGAGAAAGAGAGGCTCTCTCGCCAGCAGAGTGAGCGAGTGGTGAACCTCTTTAGGATCGGCTGTGCTTGTGTGCTCTTTGGGACGTTCGTTTCGCATACGGATGAACACTTTGACAGCTTCAAGTCTCAATATCCAATACGTTAAACCTATATTCAATTGATACAAAGTTCTCATATACATGACCTCGTTATTTGACGATAAGCATCGATTAGTGTAACAACAAAAACTATTCAAGAAAGGAGCCATAAAAGACCAAATAATGATGCCATGATGGATGGAACAAGATGTTATCCACCTAAACTCTCTACTGATCCCTCCTATGCACCTTTTTATTCTTCAAAACAAAATGATCTTTCAAGATCTTTTTCAAATTATTCCTTGAATTTGGATCGGCACTCATCTTGGACTTTAAGGATCTAACCAGAATGGTTAATTCTATTGGTCCATTTTCCAACAAAGCATCAACATCGTGTTTCGTAATGGATGAGTCCTCACTGGCAGCAGCACCATCATCATCAGCATCATCAAAACTACCAGAATCAGGAGGGGAAAATGAATCTTCTCTTCCTTCCAACTTTATCCTGATCTTCTTTATTGGTGATCCGTTTTCGGATGGGAATGGTGACGTCCTTTTCACTGCAGTTCTTGGGTTCCACTCCCCAGGAGTAAATTCAGAAAGTATCTGTCTTGGAGCCTTTAGTGTGACGAACCCATTTTGGTGAGATTTGACATAGATACTAGGAGATTTGCTGCTACCTTCTGGCGAACCGCTTCGTCTGAGCGCTTCTCCATCTGCGTCTGGCAATTGTTGATCTTGATCCTCCTCTTTCTTTATCTCATCCTTCATCTCCTTATCATCTTCATCTTCAATATCACTTTGAGACAAATATGGATTGTCTTCATCTTCATCATCTGTATCATACACTTCATTCATCGCATTCTTTACCAATGCGTTTCTCAACTTTCTTCCTGACTTGTCAACTTTCCTAACTTCAAACAAATCATCCAACTCTTCGTCTTGTGGTTCACTTTCGATCAAATTGTTTGCCCTCATCATTTCTTTCTTCATCTTGTTTTCAACAAGCTTACTTTCCTCATCGTTACCTTCCAATATTGGAGCCTCTTCATCGTCCTGAAATTCTTCATCAAAGTCCAGAGTCTCTTCGTCAGATCTCTTTGTCTCATCATCATTGGTGTTAGAGGTGGATTTCATCTTTCTGTATCTCAAATCGACTCTTTCTCCTCTGGACGCTTCATCCTGCATTCTTTTCATTAACCACCTCGAACTGGAACTGCCTTCCTTCATTTTTGCTTCAGCCTCTTCCAAAGTCAAAGTGGCATATTTGTTCCTTTGAGTAAACTTGTATAACTTCTCAACAGGAATCAATTTAAAACCCTTATTTTCATTGTCCAGTACCAACAAACAGTAGTTATCTGCATTTCCTGCTTCGTAATTCCCCACCCATGCCTGCTTTGCATCGTAGTCCTCCATGATCCAAGGATAAAACTCCTCGTATCTCAATTTCCTTTTTGCCTCATCATACACTTTGATCTGTCTAGTCTTCTTCTTCAATATCTGTTTTTTAGTCTTTCTGGCACCACCATCAGGGGCCACAATCAACATTTCTGCCTCCTTTTCTGCAAGTTTTCTGGCTTCCTCTTCCTCTTTTTTCTTCTGATTTTCTCTTTTTTGTTTCTCTTCCTCCGTCATACTTTCAAGTTCAATGCTATCATCAATCTGTTCATCTGTCATTGCAGTTGGCTCTAAACCTTTCTTTGCCAAAAATTCTTTTCTTCTCTCAGCTTTCAACTTTTCCTTTTGCTTATTTTCGATTCTCTTCTCCTCTAGCTCTTTCAAGGACAATTGAAACTGTAGGTTCTTAGGATCTTTTCTGTGGAGCCTTGTAGGTTCTTCAAAATCATTCTGAGGATCAACTTTTTTCACCGAGTGGAATTTCATGATGTGATATCTTGTCTCCTCGAGTTCTTCCTGAGTGCATGCCTTCAAAGGAAAGACATCAAACTTTGGTGATGGGGCTGGCGGGGCATCTTTCAACGATGATGGTTGTTCCTTCTTAACTGCTGACACTGATGACATTATCTCTGAACTGATTGTAGTATGACTAATGGCTTGAGTCTGTCTGTCTGTCTTTCTAATGTTATGAAAGCAGTGATTTCATTTCATTTCATCCTCTTTCTACTGTGTCTCTCAAGTGGTTCGTTTCTCTGTTAAAGCCCGCGCGGTACAGGTGCAAAGGTGCACACCGACTAGTGAACAGCGTCTTAAGATATATATATAAGCGCAATAGACTGGAAAGAGAAAGGAACAGTTGATATATATAATATCTATATGACCCTTTATTTGAACTAACGCCAGGGAAAGAATTGGGAAATAGCAAGTGAAAGAGCCTGTCTGTCTCTCTGTCCCTCTTTCAACATATCGATACACAATGCCTCCAAAGAAGTCTAAGACATCAACAAAATCAGACTCGAAACCCGCCAGTGATAGATTTGGCAAGCCAGTCAGGTACAGTCAAAGCTTGAAGTATAATCAGAGTCTTTTGATAAGGCTCAAGGATATCACTTCACTTTCCTTTGGTGCTTGTTGTGGAATTCTTAAATTGACTTCATTGAATGGAGTTTTGTTTTTCGTTGCTACGAATCTTTTAACAAGTTGTGCTTTCTATGTGGTATATGGGATACTGCAAAGCAACAGCAGCAAGAGTCGGCCTACTACTGTCAACAGAGGTATGAAGCTCTATTTTGACAATCCAGTGAACGATGTCTTTATCAATGACCTGGGGAGGTATTCTGCAAGCTATGCAATGATGTGGTGTTTGCTGTTTGCTTTGATATCCACTTGAAGGCGCTTTCTAGATAACTCAATCTGAGATCGCCATGCACCTGTTTGAAATTGTTCGCTTAGTCTTTTTTTTGATTTACATATTTTTCATACGCCTTCTTTACTTCATAAAACATTTCATTTCCAGGTTAGTTATACAAAAATGAATGGTGAATGATATCGTAAACATCATTCCTCGTGTCCCTTCTTTTCATCTATTTCAAAGGACTACCTTGTTCATCCTTTTGGACTTCGGGGAAGTCATCCAGACTGGCTGGGATTACAGGCTCAACAACGGTACCGGGTGTGGTGCTTGTTCCCATGAACCTTTCAACAAACAGCTTGTTGTTACTCTCATAGTTTGACCTGAAAGGTTTATCCCCATACTCTCTGATCCTCATCGATCTATACCTTGGCGGATCGTAACGTGGAAGGTTTGGCACATCTTTGGGAAGTTCCATCCCATTGATATCAAAGAACCTTCTCAACCCACTGTTTTTGGTAAACTCATAATCTGAATTTTTATTGCAATGGCATTTACTAGCCAACCTTGCCTCGAAGCTATAAGGACAGCTCATTCTGTCCTGAGCATCATAGTATCCAGAATTATCCAACCAAAACACTTTATCCCTCGACAAAAAAGTGGTCACTGCAAGCGTCTTAAGGTTATAATCGGTCCAACGTTCATAGAATATTCCCATTTTGGAATCCATATGCAAAACCAATTTCTGATAGCTTTGACTCTTGAAAAATTTAAGGTTGGCAATCTCAAAATTGGAATCAAAGTTACAACTGGTGTACTTGTTTTTTTCCTCATCAAACACATAATTGATCATGTTGTTCTCATGTATGAGGGATTCAGAATTGTTCAAGAATTCTCTATAGTTTTGAAAGAGAGTCAAGGTCGTTTGTTTAGATTCCACTGGAGCATTTGCAAAACCGTACATCATATCATTAGTTTCGGCAAACTTGAAGAAATCTCTATTGATGTTGCACATGATGACCGTTTCGATGTCAATCTTGGCATAATATTGGTAGTTTTGCAAAGATGGTAAAAATTGGAATCCATAAGTATGAAACCTGTTTTGAAGTTTATAGTTGATGAACATTGTGTTTGGTGTGAGCTTGTGAGTTTCAACTTTCAACTCTTTTGTTAGCCTATTCATGTTGATACCATGGGGAAGTTCGAAGTAGCTGTATGTTCCATCCGTCGGTATCCTTTCGACGAACACCGTTCCACTGCACATCTTTTCAAGCTTGAGTAACAGATCTGTTGGAAACCCATTGTTATCTATCGGGTAATAACTGAATATCCAATCATAGTGAAACTCTCGGTTGAAACCTTCCTCTATGGATTTGACTGTTTTCAAAAGTGACGTTGGGTTGTACAGGTTGGGTATGTATGTATAAAATGTTGCATTTGCTTTTTGGTAATCCTTGTTTGTTGAGAATCCTTCATCCACAAGTTCATTGGTATCCTTCATGAAGGATGACAATAGGGAGGACTCCTTGCTGAAGCCACCACTCGGAGTCCCTTCCATGACGGGATTCAAAGTACCTGATGCTGAACTGAGTGATTTGAAGCTATAGAGGATGCATATCGTTATTGATACTGTCAATAAGATTGCCGTTCTGAATCTCACCTTTATATGTTTTGTCATTTCTTTATTTCAAGTTTGTCACTATGAACAATTGAGAAATATTGGATATTATAGGCTTGTGGTGATTGATATCAAGGGGTAAACTATGTATCGATATGTGGTGATGAGTGATGAACCAAGATGTGGAGAGGTAAAGAATGATCTAACGTGAGTCTCTTGTCTTGCGGAATCTGGTCAGCATTCATCAAACAACAAACAAGCCTTTGTTGTACCTAGTCTTTAGTTTGGGGGTGGGGCTGGTGACAATACTATCGAATGATTTGAGTTCACCATCATCACCATCATCACCATCATCATCAACGTATAGACATGTGCAGACAGTGTGTATAATATTTCTATCCAATGCTCGGCTTAGCCCTCCCTCCCTTCCTCCTATGGGAAAGTAACTCTGGCTCCTCTTCTGCACAGCCCGGTGTTTTGCACTATTTTTGATCCTCTCTTTTTGCCCATCTTTTTGAATTCTCTAATTGGGAGGGGGTACTGAAGTCATCCGTTGTCATAGAAGCTTGTTGAGAGAATTGTATCAATCAATATTGACTATTATTTAGGTATGGCTTCTAGCTGAATTTTGATCGAAGTGTCTAGGGTTTTCAATACAACCAATTATTTGACCTTTACACTACGCTCCTTGCCCCCTTCTTTGAGGAAATCAAGCAGCATTATGGTAATACGGGAACAACCAACTCATCATCATTATTGCATGGAGACTATACCCGGATGGAGTTGGGTGGGTTGATAATTAAATGAAGGTGTGTTGATCGTTAGGAAAACTTCACACGTTCTTACATTGGAGACCTTGCTATTCTTCTTTTCAGAACCACCTGAGGGTTACGAGGGTAAGGCGTATACGGTTTTTTTTCCATTCTACTGCTACAATTTTTGAACATGGATATGGACTGTCAAAACTTCATAGAGTTCCTATAGCATAATACCAGCTAAAAGCGTATCATAGCAACTATCTTGCTTGGGTCTTTTCTTTTTTTTCAAGGCACAATTTCACTACATTCGAGAACAAAATTGTATATTGGATGTATGTTCTGTGTAATGGAACAATATATAACATTCATGTTTTACTCATGATGTTTGGATTGTTGTGCGAGTGTGATAATTGGGCAAGAGTACAAAAAAGGCGTTTTGGTATCGTTCTGTGGCATATATTTGATGGGTATCTTTTGAAATTTGCTCACAGTCAATCGGTTTTCTTGAAGAGTTTGTCTTTGAATGCTTCATTCCTCTTTTTCAATGGACTAACAGGAACACGATTAGCATTGCCAACAGGGTTGAGTTGTGTTCCCGTGAGTTTCTTCGCCAAATCTTTTGTTCTTGATGGGATTTGGAATATAGCTCTGTTTCTCTCTTGACTTTCTTTGATCTTTCTGTATATTGGAGACATTGGAACAGTTTCGAGCCCTTTGCTCCTCTTGCTCTGATGTATCGAGCCAGTTTCTTCTTCTAATTCCTTATCATCATCATCATCATCATCATCATCATGTTGGTAACTGTTTATCTTTCTCTTCAGCAAAACTTTCCCCTTTTTGCTGTTCATAGTAAGAGGAGTTTCTGATGAAACTCTATGTATCATACTTCTAAAGGCTCCCTCCTGATGAATGTCCTCTTCTTCATCATCATCATCATCATCATCATCAAAGACCGAAACTTGGGTGGTATTGATATCTTGTCTTTTAGGCGAGGAGAACAGGAGATGCTTTTCCTTTTGAGCTGAGAGATTCAAAAGAACACTATTTTTTTTGGATGTTGTTGGTGTACTCAACAACTTTGAATATGACAGAGGCGTTGGTGGTGCTAGTGGTTTCTGTTGAATTTGAAGTTGAGGCGTTGGGCTCTGGATTGTCGTACTCTTTCTTTTGCACATCGTTTCAGAATCCGTACTGTTGTTGGTGGCTGGTTTCTTAAGTCTATTATCATTTTGAAGGCTTGCAATTTTGGAAACAAATGGGGTTGTTGAAAAGTTTGATTTTTGAGAAAACCTGTCACCTTTTTGTACAGCCAATGCATTTTTGCTCTTGGTTTCGAGTTCGGCAATTTGTTTCTTCAAGTTTTTGTTTTCATTTTGAGACATGTTGAACTCAATCAATAGTTGATTGTATTTTTTGGTGGCTTGTCTTGACTGCAAGTGTAGTATATCCTTGGCATCATCTATGGTCCTGCCAACTTTCGAATTGAGAATAGCAGATGGTCTATTGGACGCCCTGTTTTGGTGTTTCAACTGTTTGAGCTCGTTCGAACTGGTCCTAAAAGTACTGTCTGCATTCTCAAAAACCTTCAACAGTTCAATGTAATGTGCAAGCTTGTTGATGAGTATTTTTCTTTGATCATCAATACTATTGAAGTCGTTGAGTTTGTTTGTGATCTGGAGATAGTTATGATAACTTTGGGCCAATTCTGAATCATAAGTTGTGGTTTTGTGATAACAGTCAGTGGGAGACATTTCGCGTACTTTTGCATTGCTTATCTTTCTCGGCTGGATTCTACTCTATTAGAGTAATCGATACAAAGAAAGAAAGAAGCTTTGTTTGTTTATCCATCCAAACTCTACCGATATAAGAGGGAGACATGACACTAGACTAGACAGGTGTCATACATCATATAGTCGATCGACGCCAAAACAGACGCAACGCGTCATTCAGCATCCCCATGCCCTTGCCCGTGCCCTTGCCCGGTCGCAGCAAAGGGCAACATTTCCCAAAGAGGAAGAAAGAGGAGAAATGCACCTGTTCTCGTGCTTCTGATATTTAACGCAATCAATCAATCTACCCAAGAAAATTATCCGATGGATTGGTTGCTCGACAAGCAAAGGTGGAAGAGATATTATATATGGTCTTGTGAGGAGACACCTAGAGACACCTTGCCTCCTCAAGTGTTACCCGGCGTATAAAAACATAAAAAACGAACGAGTCTTTATTTTTCAACAGTCACAAACACACACTCAACACTTTTGTCAGATGGAGGGAACTCACCAGCTTCTATTGGAGGACCTCTTTTCGTCGTTTTGTTACTCCTTGTTGCACTTTACGCATTGCAGGCCAACTGTTGAACAAGTTTTTCATTCGCTTTATATCTGATGATTCTAGCTATGCTATCTTTTCCGCGCTTATGAAGCTTTTGAGTTGGTTCGATATGCACCGCCAAAGTGCTTGTCAACTACTACTTTTCTTCAGGGTCTCGCTGCCTTCACAACGTTTTTGATAGTACGCTCTGTTCTACAACGCAGGGAAGGGCAACGAAAACAAAAGTAACAAGGTATTTTATAAGGGATGAAAGAATCAATCCATCTAACCCTTAAGCATCACCCCCTTTCGGACCTCCAAACAGAACAGTGTGCAGCAGATCCCTGGTGTTCCTACCATAAAAGACGTCATAAAAGCCTTTGGGAAAACGACTTTCAAGAACTGCCCCAAGTCCCTGTTCTATTTTCAAGTCACAGGGGATCACGTCAAACACTTCTGACTCCTTACCCGTCAAATGTTGTCTCTTGTTGGTAGATGCTGTGACAGACATCTTGTGGATGACACAGACATCATGTGGATGACGTATCTGTCACAGCATCTACCAACAAGAGACAACATT
>JAJLWO010000070.1:0-76321 GCA_030570775.1 Ogataea pignaliae | reverse complement strand
CGCCCCCCCCCCCCCCCCCCCGGAGCGCAATGTGGGCGGGAAGGCTGAATCAAATTTGCGGCGGCTTTTACCACACGCTAACTAGCCGTGGTTATATTCTTCCGTCAGGTGCATACTGCGTACGGAGAGAAAATGACAAAAAGAGAGAGAGAGAGAAAGTGTGTGTGTCTGTTTCGTTCGTATATAAGTTGATGGTATGAAGAAGCAATGAGAGGAAATGGATTGAAATCATTGGAAAGTCTACCGAATGTTGGATATACCACTGAATGAATGAATGAATGGATTGCAGGGGCACAACCTGTTGACATCGCTGATTAGAAGTATCATCATTTGAGCACCTGAAAGCAACAATCACTCTGCAGGATGAATTGGCCGTCCGCCTTAACAGAATGGAGAAAGGAGATAAAATCCAACCTTATGTCTCTCCCTACCTGCTGTTTATGCTGAGTAACCCATCAACTAATCAGTCGGTCGGTCGTTCGGTCGGTGAGTCGATCTTTCAAGAAGTGAAGGCAAGGGACATAACACAACCACACGACAGGGGATAGTAGGAGGCTGCATATTATATATGTGTATATGCAGAACGGCTGCACCGGCACATGCGGCGTCGGCAGCGTCGGGCGGCTCCCTGGGTTACACATTGACAAGTAAAAACGTTCCCGAGCCATATAATTGCATCCTTTTCTGATGACGAATACCAATGGGGATTCGATCTATAAATGGGATGGTTTTTTAATGCTCACAATGGGCAGGCGAAAAGAGAGAAGACTTGGAAGAATTGTTTTAGTTGGGTCTAGTTGGGTCAAGTTAAAACCATCACACTAGTGGCCACCTTTTCCCTTTTTACTGTGTGAACGGCACGGGCGGGAGGGCTGTAGTTGTAAATGTAGGTGACCTGGAGACAAGATCTTGGATAATAGGAGGACAATTGAGAAACTTCTGCCGTTCGCTTCTCAGTCAACCGCAAGCAGAATAAGAGCAAGAGATGCTTGCTTCTTAAGCTAGTTAGTTAGGTAGTTAGTTGGTTCAAGCGAATCCGGTGATACACCACTATATGAATGGCTTGAGATGCCAACGGTCGATACTTCTTCAATCCACATCTGGCCAAAAAACCGTATGTATGCCAGTATAAGCGTCTTCTTGCATATATATATACAAGTTTCCGCCACTCTTTTAATGCCAGTCTCTTCACATCAATTGTGGTGGTTTCTCTCTTCTTCTTCAACTTGATTCTCTTGATCAACGGCATAACACTCCTATTTTAGATTCTTCATAGTTCTGTATTGACAGCTAGCTTCGCTTCATCAATCGATAAAGAACTGTAACTAGTTCTTCTTATCAAAAATATCTCACTCACTCACTCAAGCGTAAGGCTGCCTGCCCACTCCACTTCACTCCACTCCGTCTCCCGTGCACACCAGCCAAAATAAATTAGATCTACCCGGGCCCGATAATAATCTCACAATAGAGAGGAAAATCAGTCTATTCTTTCTCTTATATCCCGCGAAGACGCTTCCATACCTATATATACACACTTTCTGCTCCTGATTGTTTGAAACACTCTCCAGCTAGTGCTTATACATTCATCACTCCCATCTTGGAACAGTTATTTCATGCCACAACCAGTCGTTGAAGAAACTGGAGAAACCATGATGAACTCACAGCAGCTACCCATGCATCTTCCCCCAGCTTCCTCGCTCATACTAAACGAGAATAGGGTCAACCAGACACCTTCCTCAGCAGCAACATCAGTTGCTTCCACAAAAGGCACTGGTAATAATGGTCAAACACATAGTAGTATGATGCCTGGAAGTGGTATACAGCCACAACAGCATCAACAACAGCACCAACAGGCCGTGAATTACCATAATATGGTGATGCTACCACCATTAAGCAACCCATACCAGTACACCATACCCACACCCACGCAGCATCAGGTTCAGCAGCTTCAGCAGGTTCAACAGCAGCAGCAGCAGCAGCAGCAGCAACAGCAGCAACAGCAGCAACAACAACAACAACAACAACAACCACAACAACAACCACAACTACAACCAGCACAACCACCACAACAAATACAACAACAGCAGCAGCAGCAGCAGCAACCGATGAACACGCCTGGAATAAACAGCCCGTTTGCAACACCTTCTCCAAACAACGGTAATCTTCCACCTCTATTCAAACTTGTCCTTGATTCCACACTGCCAGTCACCAACTATGCAACACAATCTTTTATATCACCATCCAACGTTCCTCCGCATGCCCAGTACACAACGACTTATGGCGGTTATATGAACGTTGCAAACGGTTTGAATAACTCGCTTGGTAGCTCTGGAAACAGTCCTCCTGGTGCAGCATCAGCAGCTGGGGCAAGCACCTTTAACTCTGCTGGCAGCTCATATACGACGTTAAGATCAAGCAACAGTTCTCCTTCAACCAATGGATACAGAAATACCGACTACCAAAGTCCACTCTCTTCGAGAAACAACTCGTTTGAACAGCATCTCCAACATCAGCATCAACAATCGCAAGCACAACCGCACCTCCATTCACACCTCCAACAAGAGCATCATCCACAGTCGCAACCACCCAAATCACGCAAAAAGAGAACAGCATCTTCCGCTCTAGATACATCCAAGGCCTTGATATCATCCGGTACCGTTACTGCAACAACGTCGACTGGCCCATCTTCTTTACAACCACGTAAGAAGAGAGAATGTCCAATCTGTCACATGTACTTTAGCAACCTTACAACCCATAAGACAATCCACAACAAGGATTCTAAGCCTTTCAATTGTCCAACATGTTCAAGGTCATTCAAAAGACTGAACGATCTAATCCGTCATGAAAAATGCCATCTTTCCAAAATGGGAGAATGGGAATTTAGATGCCCATTTTTTGATCCTCATGGGTCATCAGCACCATCAACAATAACCCCAGCAACAAACACAGCAACCAGCAAGAGCGTAGTTACAACTACAAATGACAAGGTCACACAAGTCAAGGAGGAACCGCAGGAAAGTCTTGGTCATGATTCGACTACTTCTTCTTCCTCGCATTCTACATCTACATCGACTACTCCTGAACCATGCCACCATACTGGATATTTCACCCGTTGTGATACTTTCAAGAATCATTTGAAGGCCATTCATTTCAAGTACCCTCCAAACACACTCAAAACAGAACGTGCGAATGTTTTTGGACATTGTAAAGAATGTGGCGAACTGTTTAGAGGTGGTGTTATGGATTGGTTGGCTAATCATATTGAAAATGGACAGTGTCGGATGATAATCAAGGATGAGTGATTCATCTTCCGATTCTTGCTTGGTTCTTTCATGATTTTTTACGCTTTTTTCTATTCTTATGATTTGGTCGTTCTTTTTATTTTTTGTTTCTCGTTTTTCCCTTTTTTCATGGCATATTTATAAACATTCTCTACACAACGCAATTGTTTCTCGATATGTAGTTAGTAAGTACAGTGATACACAAGTTGCTATCAGAGTTGATGGTTGTAACGTCGGCCGAGCATCCTTCCTCCGCCTGTGGTCGCCGCCCTGTGCAAAGATTGCCGTGGGTGCATACGGGGCGTGTGCGTGAAAAGATGTCCCTCCGGTTAATTGTTCCATATGGTGGGGTTCCGCTCCTACCCCAATGACCGAGGCAGTCTATTAATGAGATGCTGGTAAGAGGATACTAGACGAGACGAGAGGAGGTGCGTCTGATCTGGTCTTTTTGGCAATGCGCTTTGCTTGAACTGTCTGGGTGTTGAACAAACAAGGAGAAGAATTAAGTGGTAGGGGGAGGGGGCTATAGATTGTGCCACTAGGCTAGGTAGGCTAGGGCAAGCTGATTGATACCCTTTCTCTGATCTCTCTGACAGCAGACTCCAGACCAATCCGCCGTATAACACAAAGAAACTTTCTAAACATCTGATCTCTGATAGATATATGTACGCTCGTGATGGCAGGCTCTTACTTATTCACGTGATTGGAAATCAATCAATCAATCAATCAATCAATCAATCAATCATTGGTAAGAAAGCAATCCAGAGAGATGAGCACAGACACAGCAAGACGCGGTGCGGTGTACAGTAAAAGAGACACAGCACAGCCCTGTTTAAGAGTACCCTCCTGTGGGTGGGGCCCAAGGGAGAAGAAAACGCCGCGGGCACTCCACGACACGACAGTACAATATACCACGCGACATTGGGCACGGCACAACACGACACGACACGACACGCGGTGTTTTCCCCGTAGACGGCAATACCCACACGTGCCTCCCCCCCCTCTTCCTTCCCTTCCTTCCCAGGCTACCACCGTAGCAAACATACTACCGTGCAGTACTGCCGTACAGCACCGCCTTTAAATTAACTGAACCAAGTGTGTGAGACCATCACACAAAAGCACCTATTATGCTCTGCTTATCCCTATCCGGGTATGTGTCTTGGTTTTGTCTTGTCCTATCTTTTGTTTATTGTTTCAAGTCTCTTTCTTTCTACCTACTGCAATACCACCCTTTTTATGTGATACATCACTTTACTCTTCATATCGGTCCATTCATTCTTTTCTAAGGCTGAACTCTCAAAAGGAAGAAAGAGCAAGGTATTTTTCTTCTAAGTCGATCCCTATCCAACTATCTCACAACTAGACTCTTTCAGCCTTCGCTTCACGAGAACCGTCTTATTGCTCAGTCATATCCACAAAACCGTGTTTACTGATTCAGATAATCATTAAAGTTAGCGCGTGTTTTGTATCACAAATATAACACATTAAACTCAACGCATCATTTCCACCAGACCAAAGATACAGTCCAAGGTCCCGCCATCGCCCCACCTCTCTACCCTTTGTTCTATCGCTTTTCAACCAACGTGACTCTAACTCTAAAAACTGTCACAATCCGCCTCCAATAACATCTCCATCACTGCTCTTATTGGATCTCTGTGCGTGTCTCTCTCTTTCTCTCATCAGTAAGACAGCAAACATAAACTTTTTATTCACCCTGTGACTCCCATAGAGAAACATATGAATCCACAATTTGAAAGACCAACAGTGATCAAGTCAATGTCTTACCAAGAACCTGGAACAAGGCAGGCATTCACTCCTCCAGACTCTACAAAGAGGAAAGCATCAACTCCTTCCTCGTTCTCTCATCGATATATCCTACCTGCCACTATCAAAGAGGAGGACAGATTACTCTCTGAAGTCTTTAATGGTAGCATCAATGTCGAGAATGATAATGGTGATGACTCCTATGAACACTCCAAAGATTGGGTTCAATCGTTATTGCAAGAGCAAACGATCGATCAGACTCCAATAGATGCAAGTCCGTGTGACTTGCTAACAGATTCTAACATCTTTCAAGGAAGTAGCCCAACGATTCCAATGGATTCTCCTTCGATGGATCATTCTTCCCAGGACTTGCACGCCTCATTCCAATTTGCAAACAGTACAAGTGTAGACACATATACACATTCTAATGGACCACCAACTTTTGAAACTCCGCCAACTTTCAACTCATCATCAATCCAAACTTCTTCCTTCACTCCAGCACCAACTATTACAAGCGAGGAGAATCTCGGTATACCAATCAGAAATGACGACAAACTGCGCGTGTTTAGATGCATCCTACAAGGCTTGAACGAATACAACACGCTACTCAAGGATATCAAAGTTGAGGAGGTTATCAGTCCTCGTACAGATTTTCTAATGGCATATGTTCGTACCAAGGGGTTCCAATTCAAACCAAAGATGCTCAATGAATATCTAAACCAGGCCAAACAGGACGAGAAGTCAGAAGTCTTAGGAAAACAGTTGGGCGATCCAGGTTTGCTCAATGAGATCAAGGCATCCATTGAAGAGAGTACCAAGAGGAGGAAATTTTACAACAAGAAAAGAGTCAACAGTACAAGCAAGTCAGAAACGAAAAGAACAGGTGCGAGTCCAACAGCAACAGCAACAGCAACAGAAACAGCAACAGAAACAGCAACAGAAACAGAAACAGCCACATCCACATTAAGTCCCACCCCCACCATCACTGCAACTACCAGCAATCAAACTGATAAGAGTATTAATAACTGCCCAATGAATTTTAAAAGTGCCTCTGTCAACTATGTAAAGATTGGGTTTCATACAAACGTCACTTTGTTGAATGATAACAAGCCAACTTTCCAAGCTGTTGCCAACTTGAATACCGTCTTGAAAGTGAACGAGGATGAAAAATACATCGTTGACTTGAAAAACAAAAATTCTAGTTTGAAGGCAGTCGTTGAAGGAATATACACAAGCTCGGCAAATTTGACACACTCCCTAGTTTATACGAGGCTACCGTTGACTCTCACACAGGACTATCTTGTCAACCTCGATCACGATAGAATGGTTGCATACGTTGAAAGCTTGATTGATTTTTGTGATATTTTACTTTCAGGAGAGTCAATTTGTAACGACAATTTCTCAAGGTTGATTCAACTCAAATGTGTGACAAAGATTTACGAAAAGGATACGCTGCTCCTCAAAAGGACAGAGCCGGTAACCGGTTACCTAATGAGTGACAACAACAGGATGGCAAAGGTAAACCTACCTTTGAACTCAAGCTATTGGGCCAGCCTGATCAACGATTACAGTAATGGAATCGTTCATAAGGAGAAATTTGAAACGACAAGAGTCACACATACCTTGTACGTCGATGACGATCTCGTCACTACCACTATGGGAAAACAAACACCCGTTTACTCTTTTATCTGGGAGTTTTTATTAAACACCGATTTGAACTACGTTCCACACAGCGTCATCGTCCACAAGGCCATCGATTCAACACCAAATTCGACGCTTTTGTTATCAATCCCAACGTTTGGCACGCATGGCGACACAAGAGGTCTGAAACCACAAGCCTTAAAACTGGGAAAGAATGGAACGGGCAGATTGGCATCGAAACAAGCCAATGCGCTACTCAGAGGACACAAAAGGAACAGATCAAGGTCTTGTTCGGAACTGGACCATCTTCCTGTGCATCACAATCTAATTATGCAACATCAATTCCAATCGTTTGACCATTTGGAGTCGGTCAGTCCAACGAACGAGACGATGGGTGGTGGCAACAGCAGCAGTCAGATGAACTTGTTGCAACCACAGCAGCAGCAGCAGCAGGTGCCACTGCCACAACAGCCACAGCAGCTTCAGTTTATAGCTCCAGCACCACCATTGAACACGATACAAAAGCAACCCCAACAGCAACAGCAACAGCCACAGCATCCACTGCATATCTCTCATACTGCTAATTCTACAACCGTTGGTGCTGTGAGTTCTGCACCTGCTTCTCAGACAAGGTTTAAACTTGGAGATCATCAGGCGTTCCAGCGGTATCAGTTATTAATGCAGGCCGAACAGATTAGACTGCACCAAAATCAACAGATTGCCCTTTTCCAGCAACAACAACATCAACAACAACATCAACAACATCAACAACATCAACAACAACAACAGCAGCAACAGCGACAGGTTCAGTTTATTCACAATTCACCACAGATTGGTTCTTTCCACCCACCAAACTTCAACTCCTCGAACGAATCGTTACTATCGATTCCATCGCCATACCCTGCACTCCAGCCATCAGCTGGTCTACAAATCCTCGATGAGACGAATCACGTTACACAATTGCACGATCCCACCGCTCAACAGGTACCACCGAAACAGCAGCAGTCGAAACTCTCGTTCAATAGAGCCTCTTCTTCAACAGCACAAACGATTCACACCAACATCACTCCACAGCTACAGCAGTTCCACTTTGAAGGAAACCCAATCTCAGCCCCATCGTCAAACAGCGCAAGCGCAAATGCCAGTATTCTTACCGATCTGATCACTGCGAACAATGCTAACTCTTCGCCTGCGGCTTCTACAATCTCTCCAGCTTCAAATCAGGACGATACAGACTTTAAAGAGCATCAGTTTCAACATCAGATGCAGATGCAGATGGTACAACCAACCCAACAACCTCCCCAACAGCAGCAGCAGCAACCACCACCACCACAACCACAACAGATGGGTAATCTTAGTGGACAACTGACTGGGATTAAGGTTGAACGGTTTAACGTGGATAACGATTACAAATTTTTGTATTATACGCCACAATGATAACTCGTTCTCTTTGATGTTTCGTATTAATTTTTATTCACTTTCTGAGTTTTGGTTTGTTGTTTGAACTATACTATTCATACACGTTTATTTCTCTGTTTTTGCATTTACTTCAATGGACAAGTGTAACTTTTATATTTCTTTCTGTGACATTAGTTCGTATCGTTTAGTAAAAACTTGGAGATACGATCAATTGCAAACTCGACACTACCCTGAGAAGAACCAGGACCAATGTTATGGAGGGCACCAGGAACAACAGCTGAGTTTGTAGACCAGAACCGTGATGACGTTGCCTTTTCCCATTGTGCAAGCAATTTCTGTTTATCCACAAACTCAGGCACATACTCATCCTCCCCTGAATACAACATGCATATCGGTGTATCAACCTTACCGAAAGTCTTACCGTTGTCCTCCAACGTGAGATCGGAAGAGAAGAAATCATCGTCTCCGAGCTTGTCCGCAAGTGATAGCCAACGATAGGCAGTCAAAGGGGTGTTGAAGAACATATCGGAATACCTCGAAGGCATTAGTTCAAACGGCCTTCCTTCATCCACTAATTTCCTCGCAACAATGTTCAAAGCTTCAAGCTTGTCAGAATCACCTTCTAGACCCATTAGGATTGCCTCCCTGTCAGAAACGCTAGCTTGCAGAATGCCACCGTTAACTAATGGTTTGGTTGTTGCATCACCAGCACCATCACGCTTATGCTTGGTGATGTACTGCATCACGTCCTGACATCCCGTCGAATGACCCATCAATACAACTTTGTTCCTTGAGCCACCCTTTGGGGACCTAAGGTACGTCACAAGTTGGTCGATCTCTTCCGCGTCACGACTTAGCGAGCCTGTTCCCCAGCCCGTGTATGAGGAACTGATGAGGATTTGAATTAGAGTCCAACCTTTGGTGGCTAAAGATTCTGCTAGGGATGGAAGGTACGGGACGGTGAGGAGGCCGTCTGTTAGACCTCCGATAAAGACGACCACATTTTTGGATTGTGCTTGCGAGGAGGACTTGAATTCAAAGGCTGTTAGTCTTGGTGCGTATTCGTGGACTATTCCCTCGACTGGTTTGTGAATTGTGATGCCTGCGGTTGCCATTTTGATTGTGTTTGTTGTTAGATGTTCGAAAGAATATGAATGGTGAAGTGTGATGAGGGGGAAGTGGAGATGGATACCGGTAGCAAGCGGAGCAGTTAACTTTGCGGGATGGTTAAGATGAGGTGCTTGGGGGGGGGTGAGTGGTGCGACAGACGCACATACAGCCAAGTTGAAAAAGTGCTCTTCTTTGCTTATCAGGCTCTCTTGGAGCTTGTACAAAAAATGATATTGTCTGCCATCAATTGTACAGCTGTTCGTTAAGCATAAAGTGAATCGATATGTCTCTATAGCTAGAGCACGGTGATTGAGAGGAGAGGATAAGTCAGTAAAGTGAGTACATCAAAAGAGCTTCTTGCTCAACCTCATTCATAAACTACTCACATAGATTTGAAGTCTTTTTGACCAACCGACACTTTTGTCCGACCCTTGTAACAGAGTGGGGAATATCTTTCGCGGCACTATACTTGTTGTCATGATCCATCTTAAGCAGATCAAAAAGAGGCTGGCTTTAGATGAAGCCGCAGAGAAAGATAGACAAGGAGAAACATCACCCGTTGGAAACTGGAGAAGCAGTCGCAAATGTAAGAATACCACACCAAGGATAGATCTGCGAAAACAATCGACCTATTTGACTTTCCCCACATCAAAATATGGAAAACCAATTGAACTGTTAGGCAAGGGTGCAACTGCGACGGTGTACCTCTATGGAAACTCCTCCAGATCTGGAGAGCTCTACGCAGTCAAACAGTTTTTCAAAAACGATCCCTCATCAACCGATAGAAAGAAATCCAATAACTCAACCTATCACTTGGACCTTGCCGAAGCCGAATTCAACTTACTTCGATTGATTCCACCGCATGAGAATATCATTGGATGTTTTGAATTTTTTGTGTTGAAGTTGAAGCAACAACCCATGCTAGTCCTAGAGTATGCTCCATATTCACTTAGTGCACAACTGGTATCAGCTAAACCACCATCATTAGTACAAAAGTTATGCTACTACAAACAGTTGTTGAATGGAATGAATCATCTAAACAAGCATTGGATCACACATCGGGATATCAAGTTGGAAAACTGCTGTATAGGGTCAGACGGAGTCACTTTGAAGATCATTGATTTCGGTTCGTCTGCGTACAAGCCCATCAAGCGATGCCAAACTGATGACGCCGACTACTATAGTTATGGCATTATTGGATCAAAGATACTCACTGCCCCAGAGGTGTTTCGGTGCTTGAAATATGACTCGTACATCTCAGACGTTTGGTCGTTGGGATGCATCTTGAACAAGTTAATATTTGGCCGATATGCGAGTTGGAGAATTGCCGACTCCCAACAAGACGACATTTTTAAGTCTTATGAAGAGATGGGTTCAGATGGAAGGTTACCATACCCAATTGAACTGGGAAGTTGGACCGGTATCGGTGAGTTCAAGGAACACTTTGAGATCGATAGTGTGAGGTCTACCCCGGTTGGCCAATTGCTCTCCAAGATGTTGGAGATTGATGTTTCAAAAAGAATACGATTGGAAGACGTGATAAAGGACCGATGGATTCATAATCTGGAGTGTTATACTGAGTAGAATAGAGTATGCCATAGTAACTGGTTGGTTGAATTACCCCCTCTTTGAGAAATAAAAGGCCAATTTATACGTAATACATGACGTAATTGTATATATTTGCTTAGCATCACAGGTTTAAACGTGTACTGTGTTGATGAGTGAGTAAGTAAGTGTCAATATATACTTATATACTTAGCAAGTTGTAGGCAATGCCATTGATCTCAAGTGTATCTGTTTTACGCAAAAATCCATAACAATCTTGACGGTTTGTGAACCTTAAGACAGATCATAGCAAAAAGTTAATGGTAGTTCAACCATTTATCTAGCTTCGAAGTACGCGTCCCCTGTTCAACGGAACTCTGTCAGTCTATTTTTAGCTTAGCCTTTTGCGTTACAGAACAAAACACCTTTTACTCCCCCGTGATTTGTACTTTAGGACTATTAAGAACCAAGTTTCTCATTATTACAGACGATTACAAATATAGATTGGTAAACATAAACAATGAATGAAAGTATACCACCGACCTCTCCAGAATCCACCAGCTCAAAGTCACACCAGGTGCCGACATCACACGATGACAGCACCCTAACAAGTTCAACCACCACAGGGAAAGTCACAAGCCCAAGTACAAACACTACTATTCAATCTAGTGCAAATCTATTGGATAATGTAAAGATAAACGAGATCCTTGTCTCGGATTCAAGTCTGGATTTGCTTTTACTCAAATTGAAGAACAGTATCAGAGCTTGTGATGAATTTGCAAGTTTCTTGAAGAAGAAGCATAACTATGAAGAGAACTACATCAAGGATATGAAAAGAGTTTCATCGAACTCTAAGAGTTCTATCAAATCAAGCATCACGGTGGTGAGAGGCTCGTTTATCGAAAGTTTGGATAAAGTGATATCGTTCGATGATAGAATAGTGGCCGACGTTAGGGCTCCATATATCAAAGCACTTGAAAAAATCCACGATGAAGTTGCGTCACTATCTGCACATTTTACAAGGTTGAGAAAGCAGACGAAGGATGAAGGGATAAGGAAAGAGAAGGATGTACAGGAGGCCATCAGCCAGGCAGAAAAGGCCAAAAGTAGGTACTTTTCTCTATGCTCTGATTTGGAAAGACTACGAAATGCTGATCCAACTCAGAAGAAGATTACCTTGCAAGGTAGAAAGACAGGATCTCAACAGGAAGAAGAATTGATCAAGAAGATCCAATCTGCCGATCATGAGTACAACGCCAAGGCCAATGCTTCTCAGAAATTCAAAAATGGCTTGATCCAAACTCATAGGCCAAGAACGTCCAAGAGGTTGAAAGATTTGATCATTCAAATTGATAACGCATTACAGCTACAGTTGCAAAAATATGCAGCTTTTTCCGAATCTTTGGTGATTGGCCTGGGAAATCAGATCACTCCACTGGGCTCAAACCATATCTCAATGAGAACCATTTCGTCTTCGGTCGATGTAGAGAAAGGGTTGTACGACTACCTTCGTGGATCAAGGATTGAACTTAAGTCTTCTTTCATTCCAGTGCAGTATACGAAACATGCATTGTTTGGTGGATCATCATTCACTGGAGGAAGCAAACCCGCAACATCCACGTTCACATCAGCAACTACTCCATTCAGTAGCAGTACTACCAACCAAAGAAGAGTGACATCTAATTCATCGGTAGGCTCAACAAATGGTACGATTGTTCCTCCATCGATTCCAAGTCATTACAACCATACACAACAACAGCAACAACAACCTTCACAACAGCAATATCCGTCACCATACGTTAATGTTGCATCGTTGATACCACAAACATCAGCTTCTGCATCACCGGTAGCAGCACCACATTCCCCAATACTTCCACAAACATCAGTGACACCCAATGGTACATCCTCAGCCCCACCATATTCAACTTTGGATCCAGCTCGATCGCCAGCTATAAGTGGACCTAGAGCAATTGACTCGACTACGACAGAAGGTCAAACTTTGGTGGTACCATCTTCATCATTTGGCAATTCTCCATCAACGGATAATTTAAATAATACCTATGAAAGCATTCCACAGTCTAGATCTTCATCTTTTGTCGGTACTCAAGCTCTAAGATCCACCACTAGTACTGGAGGTGGTGCGATATTTGGGCGTTCTTTAGATGAGGTGCCACACGATGAAGAGATGGTTCCATTGTTGGTCAAGAAATGTATCTCGATAATTGAGACATATGGATTGCATTCTGAAGGAATATATAGGTCGTCTCCAAACAAGGCCAAACTGGAGGAGCTCAAATTGAAGATTGACAGCGATCCTACGAATCTTTCATTGTTGGACCCACCTGATCCACAGAATATAACGGACGACTACATTTTCATAATCGCGTCACTATTGAAGAACTTTTTCTCCGAATTGAAGGAACCATTGTTGACCGTTGAGCAGTCCGGTAATTTCTTCAAGGCTGGAAAGCTAGAAGATCCAGCAGTCATGAGGGTTCAACTGCATCGTATCGTTTTTGAACTACCTGATGCCAACTACTTTACCTTACGTGACTTGCTATTCCATTTTGTCAACTTGAGTTCTGTTAATACCGTTAGAATGAACGTCAAGAATTTGAGTATTGTTTGGTCGAACAATCTTTTGGTCAACGAGTTCACCAGTAAGGATGATTTGCTCGTTCAGCAGAGGGTAATTGAAGAGTTGATTCTTGCATCTCATGATATTTTCAATCCTAAGGATGAATGATTTTCCTCTTTCTTTCTGTGTGCGCTCATGCTCTTTTCCAGTTTGGCTCTTTTTTTAACCCTGTACAATTGTCTGTTTCTATACCTCTTCTTCTTTACTGTTTTTCTGAGTGATTTTTTGCTTCATCATTTCTGCTTTTATAACTTATGTGTGTTTACAATTAATGTTAACGTTTTCTTTCTTCTCGACCATGCTAATCAATGGATACCTGATCAAAAGTTGAAGCCGGTCTGTGCGGCGCGCACGATCTGCCCTGGTAAGTAGCGAAGGGTCAATCTATTACACGAATCGCTTAGGTGACCAATCCGTGTACCAGCAAGGGATATGGGATAAGGAAGATACCACCTGGTCACTTAATTGAAAGGCTTCCATTTAGAAGTTACACCATTCAGTGACAGAATAAACATTGTTTGCTCCTTTTTAACGAAAAATATCAAGCAGATGCCATGAATGCTCGGGACGTGAGAGAACAACTAAAACCGGCCAGTTCCAACCTTCACGTTCAGCAGTTCCCCTCCTTTCTAGAATCGTTGATAAAAGAACACCAAACACCACCTAGGATTTTGCATGTCACTAATATACATGGCAACATTAGAAATAGCGATGAAGATACCAGCGACACCACGGATGACGAAAATCACCAAAATGAAGAACGGAATCGTGACGAAAACGAAAACGATAACGACGACGATGATGATGACGAGAAAGTCCATAAACACAGAAGAAACAAAAGCACAAAGAAGATACGGAAGCTGAACCCCAAAGAGGGTACTGAATTTCATCTTTCCTCCATGAAACCATTGACAAATCTTGAGCGCAAATACCTGCAAAGCTCGCAATCAACCTTGAACAAGACTATAGAAAGCGTCCTTACGGGAACCTCCATCCGCCAATTGCCATCATCGATGGCCCGCTTACATTCAATGGCATCCTTCATACTTTCTTTCCCCGACAAAGAATACATAAAGAGCATGTTTGATCTTATAGAGAGCATTTTCGAAGCCGAGGTTCTACCTGGCGTTTTGGACGCTCTTAGCGATTCGAATAACGCGATGGATTCGTTTTTGAATCAGTTCAAACGTTGGAAAGGACACGTGCAAACTTTGAGGATGATACTCTTGTTGATAGATAACTCCACCACGTTACGGATGCCCCGTTTTGCAGGTGGTGGCAAAGGATACGGGAATTGGAAAATTTTACCCTTTAGCTATAGCTGTTTCGCGAGACACATTATAGATTCTGTAAGAGGATATGATTCCGAGGTTAAGTTGTTTGACTTGGGAGAAAACAAGCCAAGAAGTACAGTCCTGTTGGACTTTGGTGATATTTTGAAAGAATACTTATCTAGTGATGACAGTAGGCCGGAGCTAGGACTTTCACTCAAAACATTTATGCTAACCGTGGATGAAATTCATAAATCCGAGATGGAATTTGATGGAGCTTCGAAAGTTCGACTTCTTCCTGTTATCAATTTACTTCTTTCCAGTATCAGCAGAGCAACGAAAGAAACTTGGATCACTGACCCTGAAAGATACATCGAGCGTTGCAAAGGATTCTTGAAAAGGCTAGATGCATTTGCAGCTGATCTTTCCAGCACCAGTCTAGTTCCTGACAACAATCTGGACATCACTGAGGCTGCAATGTTTCTATTGGTTGGTAGCCTCAATGTTAAAGAAAATCACGACATGATGAGCTATGTCTTTAGAGACACGGACGAGTTCTGTCCAGAGCCCCAATTTCTTTATGAGTGTTATCAAAGGTGGGACCGTTGGGGCATGGATGAATTAGCACAACAATACAAGTATGTGAGACTTGATCAAGTGAAGCGTTTGATCTCCCAGCATATGTCAGAGGAGCAGGTGGTAAACTCCACCGTATTCATACAGGAACTGGTTGCATTCATTCGTCGTTGTGACAGTGTTCGTATTACCAGCTTTGGTAAAGCGTCTATCTTTGGAACTATTCTCAAACCTTTGTACGTTGAGGCAATAGACTCAGTGGAGGATTCATCAAGTTATATTGTTGACAAGCTTTTGAGGTTTATTGATGTTTCCATGACCAAAATCAAGTCTTGCCGATACCTCACTGGAAAGTCTTCTCAGAATCCAAAAGAGGTGAATGAGGTTTGGGAGTTGCTTGATATTGGCAACTGCTTGCCAATGCTTTTAGGCATGGTTCCTTCCAAAAGGCAATATTTCTTTGACAAGTATCAGCTTCAACTTTCTATGAGACTCTTCCGTGGGGATCCCATCTGTCTTTCGAGAAATACTCCCAATTCGGCCGCTTTACCCCAGAAGGATTTATTGTCACTTGCATTGGAGACAAAGTTTAATCCACTGGATATGGAACTTGGATTCATCAGCTCAATGGCAAATCTTGTAGGCCGCGACTATACGTATAAACTTGAACAGATGGTTTTGGGGATTAACAATTCAAACAAGGACTTACAAACTTATCTTCAGGAGCGCAGGTATGGCCTGTCAGTGTGTTCAGATGCAATAGAGACGTACGTTTGCTGTGTCAACCCTGATGATTGGCCGACTCCACCAAAAAGTTTGCCTGTTAAGATACCAAGGCAACTATTAGAGGTTACTGCTTCATACAAGGACTTTTATAGTCGAAGATACCCTGCTAGACTACTCGAATGGAAGTTGCACTTCCAAAGGGTTGTTATCGATATTCAGTTTGACGAGACCAAGACTGGTAGCACGAGATCAATCGACTGCTCGATTTATCAAGCCGCTGTGCTTTTGGCATTTGATGAAGAGGAGCATGAGGAAGCGCAGATGGGAAATGGCTGTTTGACCCTGGATCACCTATTGTCTATAACAGGAATGGTCAAGTCCGTGTTGATAGATGTGATCAAAGGGGTTGTTGCTGGTAACTTTAAACTCTTAGTTGAAGTTCCTTTGGAGAAAAATGCTTACAAGATAAATTCGAAATTTTCAGCTAAGAAGAAGTTGATAAAGTTGCCAATTTTGAACCCTTCTGCACAAAGGTCTATTTCTTCCATCTTACCTACAAAGGCGGGCCAAGAAAAAGATGGGAGAGAGATGCTCACTGCAAGGATTCAAGCTTTCATTGTGCGTACTTTGAAGGTTGAAACAACCATAACGAATCATGCGTTATTTTTGAAGATTTTGGAATATGGCAAGGAAAATCACCTTGATCTTGGTGACAGTCCTTCGAGCATTAAACTTTTCTTCAAAGATGCGGTTGCAGGATTAGTTGATGATGATTACATTCGAAGAACTTCAACAAACGATGGATATGTCTATGTTCCTTGATTCATGTGGTAACGACGAAGCTTTCTATTTCTATTTAATGTATCTATCTTTAAGACAGTCAACACGATTTGACAGCAATGTAGAGATACTTCGTCTTAAAGTAAGCAAAAAGTTGCAAGCGGCGGTGGAACAGACTGCTTATGTACGGACAGAAGTACAGATGCAGTGTGCATACATTTTTATTTATTTAAAACATATAGCTATTTGAAGTCTTTAGCTACATCTTTCTCCAGCAGTTGACAGATTCCATACTAACAAGCATTGGCATCCAAAAGTGGCCATATACGAAACTGGTATCATTGGAAGAATCATGGAACAAACAAGCAAGGGCCAAGTGTCGAAGCGGAACAACCCTGCTGAGCAACAAATAACGGCCGAACAGATACTACTGGATGCCTACGAATACAGAGCTGCCCCGCCGAAAGTGGCAAACTACAAGATTGCCGACTTGGAAGAATTGCACGAGTTTCAAGGACGTAAGAGAACAGAATATGAGAATTATTTGCGTCGAAATAGGTTCAACTTTGGCCAATGGATGAGGTATGGCCAGTTTGAAATTGATCAGAAGGATTTCCCAAGGGCACGGTCGGTCTTTGAGAGAGCATTAGAGGTGGATTATTCCAACGTTCCAATTTGGATACGGTACATATCATGTGAGATCAAGGGGAAGAATATTAACCATGCTAGAAACTTGTTAGACAGGGCAACGAAACTATTACCCCGTGTCGATAAGCTTTGGTATCAGTACATCACAATTGAAGAATCATTGGGAAACATTGTTGCAACTAGGTCCATCTTTGAGAACTGGTTACAGTGGAAACCTGGACCGGAAGTTTGGAGGAATTATATACAGTTTGAAACGAGGTACAAAGAGTACGATAATGCAAGGCTAATTTTTGAAAAGTTTGTTGTTGTGAAGCCTGACTCTCAAACATGGATTTCATGGGCTGACTTTGAGAAGCATTTTGGAGATGAAACCAATGTTCGAAACGTTTATACACTTGCAGTGGAGTCCTTAAACCAATTGAGCAAACTTGACTCGACGATTGTGTTATCCTGGATCCAATGGGAGACCTCAATGAACGGTTGGCAAAGAGTAAGACAGCTGTTCCAATATGGACAGGATAACCTTCCAGAGATGGAGAAGGTGATACTCCAGAGTAAGTATACACAGTTTGAAAAGCAATTTGGTGACCGGAAAGGTGTCGAAAGTTCAGTTTTACAAAAGAGAAAGCAAAAGTATGAACAGGATCTCAAAGAAGATCCATACGATTATGAGACGATGTGGTTATACATCAACCTTGTTGAAATTTACCCAACACCATTCACAGTAGAGGAGCAAAGAGTCGTATACAACGAAGCATTCTCCAATTCTCCAAAGATGAGTTTGAAAAAGAGTTGGGTGATGTACGTTTACATTTGGGTCCGTTACCTAGTTTGGGAAGAGACCGCAAACCATGACATTGACAAGGCTAGAGAGGCATATCAGAGACTTCTACAGACGATACCACATAAGTCCTTTACATTTTCCAGAGTATGGATAATGTATGCCGAGTTTGAGCTGAGACAAAACGATCTCCAAAAGGCGCGTAAAATACTGGGAAGATCGTTAGGTTTGTGTCCAAATCTGAAAATCATGGAGTATTACATTAATCTAGAGACCAAGTTGAAAGATTTCGATAGAGTGAGGATGATTTACAGCAAGCTTTTGGAGAAGTTTCCCAATGATGCATCCAACTGGATTGACTTTGCCAATTTGGAGGCAAACTTGGGTGATCAACCAAGATGCGTTGCCATTTATGAGATTGGAATAACTGAAGATTCC
Source organism: Ogataea pignaliae (assembly GCA_030570775.1). Classification (NCBI taxonomy): domain Eukaryota; kingdom Fungi; phylum Ascomycota; class Pichiomycetes; order Pichiales; family Pichiaceae; genus Ogataea; species Ogataea pignaliae. The sequence goes on along the minus strand of JAJLWO010000070.1, from coordinate 57,703 downwards.
GTTTCCAAAATTGAACGAATTAAAATTTTCAACTCATACATTAGGAACCAGCTTGAAGAGTATCAGTTTGATTCTGCTAGGTCGTTATACGACAGGCTCATAGCGGAGACGCAGGATGATCTACAGACTTGGGTATCTAGATGCCTATTTGAACTCAAAGTTCCAACGGAGCAGCAACTAAAGGAACACGCCAAGAGAGTTGAAGAATCAGGAGACGATGAAATAGAGTTGGAGTTTGAGATATCGGAAGAGGCAAAGGATAGAGTGCGTGAGGTTTTCAACAGGGGGGTAGCCAGGTTCAAAGGTGTCAATGATAATTATAGGATTACACTATTACAGGTTTTGAAATCGTTCGAGATGAAGTATGGAAACACTGAGACCGTTGCTAAAGCTACAACAAGACTGCCAAAGGTAGTCAAAGACCTCAGAAGCAACGAGGAGGATGGAACTCAAGAGGAGTACATTAAATATGTCTATCCTGATGACGAATTGGAAGAGCAGACTGATGTTGATAACTTTAAAAGATCATTCATGGACAAGTTTGCCGGTAGTGATGAGACAGAGGCAGAAGAAGAGGAAGATAAGGATGAAGGTAATGAGCCCAAAGTGAAACAGGAAGGGCCGGTGTTTGAACCAGGAAGTGACGAGGAGAGGGGATCCAACGGTAAGAAGCCCTTCAACAGCAGGTTCGAAGCTGCAAGTGACGATGAGCAGGAGAAGGAGCAAAAGTTTGCTGCTAAGAGAAGTTTCAAGAGCAGGTTTGAATCTGATAGTGATGACGAATAAGATTGATTTTTTACTGTATATTAATAACGGAAACTTGATTTGGAATAAATGCTATATTGAATGTGAGATTAGATATGAAATTTTAATGCAAAGAAATAAAGTATGTGTCGGTACGCACATAACACAACCAGAGATAGATGGAATTGAGACTTCAATTCAAACATCCTGCGTGGATGGTTGTTGACTGTCATCACCTCTAATGACATTGCGGATTCCCTTCCAAGGAATCTCATTAAGAATCGTATTGATCAAGCAGAAAGTGGTGATCAGTATAAGTGCCACCGCATAGATGGTCCCCATAACTTTGAAACCAACCAACCCTGTCATCTTATAGATTTGAGTCTGAGAAACGGCCATGGTACCAAGAGGGAAAGTAGCTGCCCACATGGTTCTAACCCAGCTGTGATAAAAGCCATACTTCAAAACCGACAATATTGAAATGACGGTGATTGCCAATCCCATAGAGATGAAAAACATTGCAATGAAAATCGATGACAAACTTAACAACGAACGAATCAGCAGTAAAGTCTCACCTTTGAAGCTATGATCTAAGCCTAACAATCCCATGCCATTGTGGTCAACAATAAGATTACCAAAATTTTCAAAGTTCAATAGGATGGCATAACTTCCCTGACCCAAGATACCAACCGGAATAAAACAGGAAAAGATGGCATTCTTCGCAGGCAATCCATAGCATAACAACTTGTAAAAATAAACTGCAATCAAAGGTAAAGCCATCAGTATGGCGTTCGACCATAGCATATAGGTGATGATATCAGTCGCGAGTTGCCACATAGGATGAGCCATCAACGAGGCACCAACTATGGAACCACAGGATGCAGAAACGGTCAACGTGACAACAGGCAAGAGTAAAGTTGCATTCAATTGATCATGATGAAACTTGCTGATTCCAAACATGACGAAGGTGATACCCCAAGCACAAGCTAAAGTCATTAGGGTGTTGATGCACCATAGCACGTATGAGAAGATATACCATGATGGAAGCATCATGTGGATCATTGATATTATTGTCGTCATTCCCATCACCTCTGTACCTAGGAAGACATTCAACTTTTGGTCCTTTATGAGGCATTTGAATGAGACGTTGTCATATCTATTGTAGAATACAAAGTATCGTAGGTAGAAGAGAATGTGAATGATGAAGAATGCGATCAAATTGATGAAGAAGTATAGCATGCCAACATATTTGGAGCCTACTCTGATGCTGTCTATTGGGAAATTGTATAGAACCGCACTTGATATACCTGTGCCCATTGTGATGACAAAGTAGATGGGATGGAAGTTGTATAGTAGCAGGTCCATCAGCTGTATGAATTTGCTATCTCGAGTCATGACGATTGGTAATTGGGATGTATATTCTGATTTCGTGATGGTGATGTCGTTTACCAAGAGGTGTGGTGTTATAAGTAGAACTGGATCCAGTTTGAAGCAAAGGATATTAAACTACCTATATATGTACAAGTGTATTATTAAATCCCACAGAGTAATTTATGAATCGGTGATCGGTAAAAAGTGTCAACAACGGTCATTCAAAGACGGAGTTTGAAAATATCTTTTACCTTTCAGAGCTCTTTTTCTCCTGTTTTTTTGCTCTCTAAACATTTCGAGCCTCGAGCCGCTGGCGCTCTTTCGGTTAAAATGCCCGTCTCTGTCTCTGTCTCTACAGCAAAAGGAATGTTGCTATACCTAAAACCAAACCCCGACGTTTTACTGAGATGGATGGATACACAGAAAAGATTACTCCTGGTGGTTTAAGCTTGGAGAGAATCAATAGGAAACTATGTTGAATAAATAATGTATATATCGTTATCTTTACTGATGGTTTCTTTACTGTACAAAGATAAGAAAATGAACGTTGAAGAGGACGGTGTTTATGTGTATTGGTGTGTGAGCAAGCGAGGTGATCGGACTTTGAAATTTTTTGCCATACAATTCAGGCTGTGCTATATGTACTTTGTACTATACTATACACCATCCATCCATGTATACTCCCTACATAGTGAAACCCCGCTGTGTTTTCTTTCGAAATCAAACAATGCCATCTAAAGCTTAGGTTTTGCATTGAGTTGCTTTAATAAAAAGTCTGGGTACAAGTGTATGGTGTTGAAGTTTCCCATATGCCAAAACCCACCATCAACAACCTGAACAGTTCCAGTGACAAACGATGCGGCATCGCTAAATAGATATATCGTAGCATTGGCTATATCCATGGTTGATCCTAATCTCTGCATTGGTATCTTCTTAGCAAATTCTTCCTTCTTAGGAACCAGTCTGTTGAACCCTTCAGTTCCACCAATAGGCCCCGGTGCCAAAGCGTTGCATCTGATTCCCAATGGACCCAATTCAACAGCCAAGGCATTTGACAATGCATCAACACCTGCTTTGGCAGCACCAACATGAGACTGGAATGGAACACCATAATAGTGCAAAGTGGCACTGACAAACAAGACACTCCCTTTATTGAGTTTCAACTGTTCGTAGCATGCCTTGACAGTATTGAACGAGCCTAATAGATCAATATCAACAACGGTTTTAAATGCATTGGCAGACATATGGTTGAAATCAGCAATGAAATTACCGGCTGCTCCACAAATGACAAAGTCAATCTTTCCTAATTGTTCAACCGTTCTTTCAACTGCCTCGACTAAACTGTGAACGTTTCTAACGTCACATCCACCACATGCAATCACTTTGGTATCGTGCTTCCTAATGAGTGTAAGTTTATCTGCCATTGCCTGGGTGGCACCCTGAGTTCTCCCAATTATAGAAACAGAGCAGCCTAGTCTAATGAGAGCTTCTGCCTGCTTGCTACAGATTGTACCCGATCCCCCTGTAATAAAGGCAACCTTCCCCTTGAAAAGGTCTGGATTCCAAATGTTTTGTAGTTGGTCTTTCTCTTTCGTTTGATGTGACATTCTATAGTATAGTGTAGTTAGTGTGTTTATATCTTTCGATCATAAGACATAATAATTTATCTTAATAAGCAACAGTTGTTTTTCAAATGAGTGCAACTCTCTGGTTATTTATGTGTGAAATTAAAAGGAGGCTTTCCAATCTTTCTTCGCATGTGAAAAGTTGGTGAAAACTTCCCCACATTTTTGCTGCTTACAAGGCAGTGCTTATACCTGTGCACAGCCATCCATCTCCAATTTGAAACCCTCCCTCTTTCGATATTATTTATATATAAATTATACAAATACACCCTTCAATTGAAAGCAATAACCATTCAACATCGGTGAATAGGACAAAATTAATTAATTACACAATATCAACTAACAAAATACAAAATACAAGCAAATCGAACCACTCGTAATATCATCATCAGGATGCACTGTGAACTTTCTCACCAAACCCTCCGTGCTTTACCTTATCCAATGGCGGCATTATGATGTCCATTACCATTGATCCCCAGCATTTTACCTGCCTTAAATATCATACTACCCAACTTCTTCCTTCTCTTTCCAGGAGAGTCATTTGTTAATTCTTGATCGCTGCCGTCTTCGTCATTCTCATCGATGGCGTCGCCGGTGGTAGCACCTTCATTGAAGTTGACACTCCTCTTCTTTTCCGCCTCTTCTTCACCATCAGCATCAATCTTTGCTTGTGCTGTACTACTACTCTGAGACACATTCTCGAGCATCAATGAACCTGACCTCTTATCAGGGACTGCATTGTTGTTCGAAGAAACCACAGAAGAAGATTGGGCATCGTTTCCTTCAAAGACTGGAGATACCTGTTCTGGCACATCTTCAGAACTTTGAGTAACCGCCTTCTCCATCTCAGCAACTTCTTTTTTCTCCTCTCCCTCTTCCGCTTCTTCGACTAGTATATTGTTCGTATTCAACTCATAATCATCATGAGGCGAGTCAGGCGAAGTTAAACTAACATTCTGGCGACATTCCTCGCCATCATCATCATCTTCTTCTTCTTCTTCATCTTCGTCAGCATTATTGTCTTCATCCATGTGGTCTGGATCCTTTCGATCATCATTAGATTCAGCGCGAAGAAGGGACCCAACAACGCCACCATTGACAATAGCCTCTTCTGCCTCCAATGTAACATGAACCATCACCATCTGTTTACCAAGAAAGTTTGTCTCCAATATTGACCTGTAATTGGAGACTAGATATCTTTCCAAAAGTTTGAAGTTGACTAAAGACTCATTATTCATTATCATCTGCAACAAATGTAGACACGCAGAGCTGGCCAGATTACCCGAATGGTTGGTCTCTTCCAGCATAAACACAAACTCCTTCAACAAATCGTTCTGGATGATATACGTCATGTAGAATCTATCGTCTAGCATGATAATCGACTTGATACAGCGTAACGCGCTCAGTCGAAGTTGAAACGAAAAACTCTTCCTCATAAGTTTTGAAACGCCAACCAATAGATGGTGTTCCAAGATGAAGGATCGACTAAGTAGCTTGTCATGCTCTTTGGCAATGAAGCTTAGCAGTTGGCACAAGTTGGAAATAGTTATTGTTAAATGCATCATGTTCTTACTGTTGTTATGATTTCCCCTTTGTATATCATCCAGCGGCGGTGGCAATAGTGGCCCAAACAGCTTCAATGCAACAGTCTTGTAAAAGCCTCGTAGATATTCATTTTCCGTAGAGGACGAAGTAAGCATCGATGAATCATTTGCAACCGGAGAAAGTCCAATTGGAGTGGAAGTTGAAGCTTCTGAAATGTTTATTGGGTCTAACAGTATCTTCAAAGCTTCAAAAGATTGAGTTTTTAACCCAATGTTTGATTCGTTTATCAGTACATCAACCAGTATTGTCATCAAGGTCATATCGATCTCATTTGCACCTTCGGCATCCTGGTTGTTGAATAGTAATACATCGTTTTCGATGATGCATACTATCAGTTCTGTGGCTAGCACTCTGGTTTCCACTAGATCGTCACCAAATGCAAATCGTATCATCTTGAAAAGTCCCTTCTGAATGACTACCCTGTAAAAATCTGAACGCAGCGTCTGTTGGAACTTTTTTGCAACAAGGACAAACTGATGGAGCAACTTGATACCGTCTCTCTTCTTATTCTGATCGTCAGTTTTGCTGTTGTTGCTATAATCATATAGGGCGAACAACTCTTTCAAAAATGTTTCATCTTCTTTTATGAATCTTAAGATTTTATCCTCATTCATATGTAACATTGTTGAAATGCAGTTGAATGATAGATCGTCCAATGCCCTTGCTAGAATCACATCTTTCAAAAATTGCAACCTGAAAGTTCGCTTTATCAGATCTTTGATTTCCAAATTCGCTATGGGTATCACCTCTTTAAACTTTGTGCGTTCAACAAGGTACTGTCTATTGTTGCTCTTCATATCGGGGTACTCAGGATCGTACTCCAGTATTCCAACGATGCCAAGTATAACGTCATCATCCAAGAACGATTCAAAGATGGGATTATCGTTATAACATACGAGAAGCTTCACCACCTCACAAAGATAGTACAAGTTCATCAAATTTTTGTTCTTTTCGTTTCTTTCAAAAGTTTCAATTAATTTTTGAAGATACTGCTTCTCCCTTATGTATTCCAAAAGTTTTTCTCTAAACTTTGCAGATTTCACCTCTTGGTTGAGCAGTTCAATCACATCTACCAGGTTGTCATCGTTGGGAAAGAAAGGTTCAGGAACTGGGCCTGCAATGACCTCGGTTATTTCGCCTCCTTGATCGTTCGATGTGACTGCAACCAGTGAAATGTTAGGCTCAACGTTATGCTGAATGTTTATCAAGAAATCGCATAGGGACAAACAACCTTGGGGTTCCTGGAAGGACAATGCATAGTCGTTCCCCTCATTGTCTGTCCACACAATAAGCGTATCCTGTTGTCTTTGATACTGTGTTGTTCCTCCTATTGTTGCCTTTAGTAGTATCTCCGATGTGTCGTTCTCATTGCGAACGATGAAATGAGCCCCTCCTTTCATCTCGCCTGAGCAGTATCCTGTTCCTCTGTCTATCCATTTATCCCCTTCTAAGGTGTAAACTTTGACCCTCCTTGGGGATGTTGACTCGGCCTGTTCCATCTCTTGTTGAAGACGTTATGAAGGTTATGGTTGCGGTTTTGGTTGTGATTGTGATGTTGATATGTTGATGTTACAGTATATGCAGAGATAGGTCATTTAAAGGGTAGAAGATAAAACTGGTGTAAAATATATGTACGATGGAAATTCAATACATATAGTCCTTTAGTTGAATATGTTGAAATGATGGGATTGCTGGTGTGCTCTTCAGATGGAGTATAAAGATGAGATTGAGAACTGGGAAATTAAACCGTGTTTGGATGGGCTGGATGCTTTTCCAAGCGCGAAAGACGAAAGAGATCAAGGGGAAAGTTGGCCCGTTGTAGTTTTAGTTGCAATCTGCCGTCAGTCAGATTTCTTTCTCTTGTTTATCGTCCTCTTAAACCTTCTTTCTTCGTCTTCTTCTTTGTGCTTGATATACAAGATATCCATCCAACCTCGCTTGTTGATGAGACCCGCATTGTCTCTCTCTGGCGGAGTAAGTGCAAAGTGCACACGCGTTCCTGTACTGCACAGCCTTGACTTATGACCTAGCTGTCAACTACGGCTCACTTTACCCCTTCTTTTCCCTCGTATCTTTGGAAAGTGGGCACCAGTAAAAGCAATCAGCAAGTTAGTGACCAATTGCAAGCAGAAGAGATAAAACATAGGACGGATAAGTATGGAAATGAATAGGGGGCTACGTAACACGGCAACAACCAACACAATCATACCGAGAGGGAGAGTGTGTGTGCGTGTCAGAAAACAGATAAATAACAGATCTAAAGATTCAAACTAAAGGGGCACAGCAGAAAATCAACACATGGACGTACATAAACACTTAGTTCTGACAGATTGGAATGGAGTCGGTCCGGCCCAACAGATTTAATCATCACCAGGAGCAAAACTGGCCTGATCTGAAGCACTGACAGGAGAAGCAGCTTCAACACCAATGGAACTCTGATGGACAGGTTGAGCATCCACACCAGTGGCACTCTGACTTTCCATTTCTTCCCTCTTGGCAATCTGTTCTTTTAGTTTCTTCTCCCTAAGTTTCAACTCAATGGCCTTCTTCTCCAAATCGGCAGCTCTCTTGGACAATTCAAAGGCTGATTTTTTCTCCAATTCTGCCAACTTCAACTGCTTCGAAACTAACGTGTCATGCTTTAGCATGTACGGTATTGTCTCGCTTATCTTTCTGAGCTGTTTAGTATTCACCGATGGAGATGTCGAGTACTGAGATGAGATTGATGGTGAGGCAACGAGTCTTGGCGTACCCACTGGTGTTCCCGCATTTGACACGGTCCTTAGCGGTGGTTGTGGCAATTCCTTTTCATCCTCCCTCGTCATGCATTTGAGCTCGTCGTCATTTTGGAAGGAATAGTTGGTCTCCTGTTTCGAAGGTGGTAGAAGATCCATCACCGTTGTTGCTGTTGTTGTTGCTGTTGTTGCCGTCTCGGTTGTTCCGTTTCTCTTGGCCACTGACAACGAATGCGTATCGTCATCCAACAACATGCTCGATGGTTTACCTTCATGCCTCTGGTTTATTGTCGTTGAGTTCATCTGCGACGATAACGAGTCAACATCAGCACCACTTTTAACGATTCTCGTTGTTCCCGTTGATTCGATGGACGTCTGTCTCTTTGCAGTAGGTGGTGGGTGTGGCGCCGTTGGCAATTGGGAATCAAACTTGGACATTGATTTGGAATTTGCAATGTCTGCCAAGTTGGACATTGATGGCAGTTCGGACCTTGGAGCGAATCCACCATTGTTACCATTTTCATTGAGCTCTTCCAACTCTGAAACGCTCATCAACTTTTCTGTTCTGTAACTCTCATACAAGAAATCGTGGGTGATGTCCTTCATATCTTGTAGGTGGGATCCCAGCAAGACCGATTTGACAATTGCGAAATCGGAGTATTCTGTGTTGTTGATATCAATTGAACCCCAAGGGTACGATCTAACTCTGGTCATGACACCGTTAATTTCAGCCTCTTCGTCTGAGGCAATAATAGCAAAAGGTTGTAACTGTGACAAGTATCTATTTTCCTCGATGACTTCTTCATCTTCTTCTTCTTCATCATATGCGAATTGGAAGATTGGAATGTTAAATCTTTCAATATCCTGCATGATGTTTCTTTTGAAGTTGATCAACTCATTCTTGGTGAACGAATCTGCTCTTCCAATGACAGGCATGACATTGACATACTTGGATAGACGTTTCATGGTTTCAACATCAAGCTCTCTCAATCCATGGCCAGTTGGTGTGATAAAGTATAAACAAACATGAACTCTGGTATCTTCAAACCTTGGGTTTCTTCTAACCCTTGTCTCTTCACCCAAGACCAAGTCAAACTGTTGCTCTAAGAAGTGGATGATCTCCGAAGTACAAACTTCATTATCAATGTTATCGCCAAAACCAGGTGTATCGATGATAGTTAATAACAACTTGGAGTCATCCTCGTCAAGAATCTCAACTGAGGTTTCAGTGATGGCAATACCAGGCTCTTGGTTGGACAATTGTGGATCGAAACGTCTCTCATAGTCTGCTGCATCGGTAACGATACCACTCAAGTTGGCAAAGGTGATCGTCTTAGGCACAGTTGCCTCAGCTGACATGTTTGCATATTGGTATCTGTGAGGTAGGATGTTCTGATCAAGGATCGAGTTGACGAAGGAGGTCTTACCCGTGCCTGATGATCCACACACCATCATGGTGAAGCGGATACCACGTTTAATGTCCTTTTGACGTCTCAATAGAGCTGAAGATGAGTTTCTGGATGACATTTTTTTTTGGTAAATAGAGAAACCGCGTGTGGCGATGTACTATAACTAGTTGCTAGTTTTTGTGTTTCAATGTTTGTGAGATGGTGTTTGCCGATTGGAACAAGGTATGCAATGTTATAGGATGTGTATAAGCAAAAGACCGGTCAATGTTTCGGGTATGAATGTCTCACCAAGGTCGTCGAAGCGGAGCGGTGATGATAGGCCGTTGATGATAATATCCAATGATAAGTAGCAATGTAAATTAGCAAGCAAATATATTCCTACGGATAGAATCAATTGGATAAAAAGGGTATGGTTGGTCTATCTATCATCAAAAAAGTGTTGTTTTGGATCAGTGCAACGTGGACAACACAACACAACACAACACAACACGCAAGAGGAAAAAGTGGAAAATTCGTCTTTGATTTTCTTTTGCGTGGAAAATGGAAAGTTTCGCGTCTGTTTTGCACTCTCTCTGGAGAGCTGACCGGCTGCTTTATCCAACTGTGTTGTTTTTCAACTTGTACACCTTCCATTATCAATTGTATTACCCCTATTCAGAGAAACGTTTATCAATAAGAGATGTATACAATTTACTTGCCAAATCTCTTGCTGAGTGACACTAGTGATCCTCTGTAATGCTTCCAAATGAGAGAGAGAAGAGACTCAAAGTTAGCCTGCACAGCCTACAACGAGACCGGGTCGATTGGGTTGGTTGGTTGGTTGGTTGTCTCTATCTATCAATAACTAGGACGATTTGTGTGGGGTGATTCATAATGATACCCTGTGAGTACACTTTTAACTCGTCCTTCTACTCCCATCAATGCCAGTAAATCTTTCATTGACACTCAATTGAACACCATATACACTTTCAAAAGAATGTCGTTCAAAGTGATTGCAGCAAAGCAGGCAGCACTGCTTGACCAAGAGTTAATGTCAACATGTGGCTTCACCATCGACCAATTGATGGAACTAGCAGGCTTATCAGTGGCCCAGTCAATCTACAAAGCATATCCACCATCAACAACTACCAACAACAGTACAAACACCAGATGCTTGATTCTCTGTGGCCCTGGAAATAATGGAGGGGATGGTCTAGTGGCAGCAAGGCATCTCAAACTGTTTGGATATCCAACCGTCAAAATCTACTATCCTAAACCTACAAAACGTCCCATCTTTGACAACCTAACAACCCAACTTAAAGGCACCTTTGGTATACCATTCATTGATGATCCGAACCAACTAGATAAAGAATTCGCAAGTTGTGATCTTATCGTTGATGCCCTGTTTGGATTCTCATTTCATCCTCCAATTAGACCACCTTTTGACTCGTTGATAGCTAAGATGTTGAAGTATCAGAAGGAACAAGGAAAGAAGATAATTGCAGTTGATGTTCCATCCGGATGGGACGTGGATGATGGTCCCATTGTTGATCAAGTTAAGGATTATCAGCCGGATGTGTTGGTCTCATTGACTGCTCCTAAACCTTGCTCTTTGAAGTTGAGTGGTAATGCGAAACATTTCTTGGGTGGGAGGTTTATCGATGAAAAGTTTGCTGAAAAATGGGGGGTTGAAATTCCCAAGTATGAAGGCACTGATCAATGCGTTGAATTGAATTGAACTGAATCGAACCGATCCAAGGATGATGATCAAGGTATCCCCCTCCTACGAGTTTCAGTCTCTCTGTTATTTATGGTCTAATGATATAATGGTACGTTACTATGGAGTCAGAAAAATGTCCTATTTATTGTAGAATCAAACGAAAAAAAAAAGCAGGGAATGGAAGAGAGGGTGGAGCAGGAATGCCAGAATGTATGAGGAAGCAGAGTAAGAGTAAGCGGCAGAAATAAAGGAGTAAAATATATAAATGACCCAAAGTTAAGTGGCAGGTGTCGATAGTCTTAAAACATGCAAAAACTTATCAGGCGCGCACTATGATAAAGAAAGGGGAGAGAAATCGAAAGGACGACCAAAGCGCGAAAAAAATAAAAAAGGGGGGATAATGGTACAGACTAGGGCAAATAGAAGAGAGAAGGATGAAGAACTAATGTGACGAAGGTGGTGATAATGATAATGAGCAAGAACAAAGACATGGATGGCATAAAGAATCCCAGACTCTTTGCAAGATAAAAAAGGAAATGGCTAAAGAGATGCGGCAAATGGTGGAAGATTGTAAAAGAAAATTAAAGAAGAGTGATAGGTGGCGTGCAAAAGCTGAACGGTAAAGGAAAATGAGTCGCAAATGATTTAGGTGATAAGGTATAATTGAATCATGAAATAATCTGACTAGCTTCATTTGGGATACTGAGCCAATGGTAGCTTTTGGAAGCCAAACTGAGAAAATGCATTGTACCCATTGATCCCACCATTGATCGCCTGTGAGTTTGGAGACATAGGTATTCCATTCTGCTGTTGCTGTGAAGGTGATTGCTGTTGCGGTTGTTGTTGTTGTTGCTGCTGTTGTTGTTGCTGTTGCTGCTGTTGTTGCTGTTGCTGCTGTTGTTGTTGTTGAGAACTACCATTAACTGGAGCGTTTCCAGTGGAACTAGCGGAAGAGAATCCAGGGATACCAGTAGATCCTGTATTTGATGAACCTCTTCGTCCTTGACCTGGTCCTCTAACACCCAATGGGTTCTTGCTGAAACTCAATCTGATACCACCTTTGTTATTGGATACGTTACCATTGGCTCTTGGTAAAGTTCTTCCGTATAATTCAGCCAATGCTCTAGTGGCATAGGCAACGTCATCGAATTCCACAAAGCACATTGGACCATGGTGAGAGTTCGCATTGCTTGTAGTTGATTGCTTTGTCCTGAAAGAAAGCCTGCGGAATCCTGACTGTGGTTGGAACAGTGCCCTCAACTCTAGCTCTGTTGCATCCGGTGGAAGGTTTCCCACATATAGGGTGTTGCATGGGGGATTCTGATCTGCAGGATTAGCTGGTGGGGGCACTCTAGCCAACAATGATAACTCTGGAATTTGCTGTTGTTGCAACTGCTGAAGCTGTTGGTTGATTGGATGTTGGAACGGTGGAGATGTGATTGATGGAGTAGTTGATCCATTGGCCATCATCGACTGAATCTGGCCGTTGGCACCATTTGCATTTGCGGTTCCATTGAAGAATGAGGACCCCTGTCTACGGCGATCCCAGTCGTTACTCATGGGCGTTGGGATTCCTGTTGTACCAATTGGGGCTCCAGTTCCCGGCGTCAAACTAGGGTTCACAGTCAAGGAATCGTTCAAACCCTTGGATTGTAACGTTGAATTTGGACCGTTAGTAGGAGGGATTGCTAGACTTCCCTGTCCATTTGGTCCGACAGAAGGCCAAGATCTAACCAGCTGATCATACTCCTTCAATTCAGGTTGTGACTCGGAAATTAACAATGTCTTACCAGATGCTGTCAACAAGGGCGATGTCAATTGATCCAGCACACTCTGTGAAACCGGAGTTGATGTTGTCGATGGAGTCAAAATTGGCTTTTGAGATAATGAATGTTGAGACTGCACAAAAGTTGAGGCTGTTGGAGTACCGACGGATGAAGGTCCTGGCAATGTTGACACTGTGGATGATGAGGTCACATGCAGCGGCTCTGATCCCAAAACAGGCGAGCTAGATAGCTGCTGCTGCGACTGGTTCTGTTCTATCTCTTGCTGTTTTAAAAGTTGTTGTTGCTGTTGTTGATGTAAGAAAGGATCGCTAAACAAAAACCTCGACTTTTGAGAACCCAGTGATGGTCTCTTCCCTGTTGTATTCGAGGCAGTAGATGAAGTAGATGACGACGACTGAGGAGCCGCGTTGGCATTTGTATTGGACAGTCTTGCATCGCCGTTCGTTGGCGAGTTCTGCGCATAGGACGACGATGAGTTAGCAAGGGAAGAGTTAACCTCAACTTCTTCGATGCACTCAACCTTCACCGGTTGAAAAGCTGTTCCAAACAAACATCTCTCATCTAGAAACTGTGCAACTTGTTGAGCAGTTCTGATGGATGAAAATTTTGCAACGATTGTAGGTGAAGGTATAGCGGAAGAGTAGTCATTGGGCACTAAGTTAGAGCCTGAAGTGCTGCTATATATCGTTGACAGGTTGTTGGTGTTGCTATTGTTGTTGTTGTTATTAGTGGCTAGAACGTCCAGCTCTTGTATAATATCCACAAACATGACCTCTTCCAGACACAGTGAAAATATCAAAAAAGCCTCTCTCAAGGTGGTGTCATGAGGAATGTTCCGTACCTTCAATATGGCGGTGTTTTGTTGTGGTGCCAAGAGTGAAGAAGGCGAAGGAGATGACGACTCTGAGGACTCGGATGATTGACTAACATTCATATTCAATCCAAGCATGGCGTTTTTGAGGCTGTTGTTATTGTATGTCTGTTGCTGCTGTTGTGGGAAATTTCTCTCTAGAGAGTTGGTGGTACTTAGAGATTCTTCCTGGTTGGAATGTGGTTTTATTGTATCAGTTGAATTTTGCATTCTATCCGTGAGTACACTCTCAGTGTTGTGGTGAAATTGCATAGTAGTTTTGTTAAACTACGGATGAGGCCAATTGAACGAAGTCCAGACCAGAATGACGAATAGTGTGGGGTATGCCTGTTGCAAATGTCTGATATGACGCGTTGATATGATTGATAATCAATGAGTTGAAGAGCCTAGTGAATGCCGATATCTCTCGATGTGGTATAACCTTTCGTATATCGAAGGATGAATGCTGTTGTAAGTGATGAGAATCTCTGTTCCTTTTTCAAAAGAGAAAAGCGTGTCTCGTCTCGTTATTGATGATGTTGTTAACGACGGTGATAATGGTGTGCCAACGAAGAAGAAGAAACTTCTATGATGGGTCTCTTAACTGGATAATTGATGACTGTTGTTGAATGAAAATATTTCGAGGGATGGTTGTAAGGACACAAGTTGGTTGTAGATGATGAACAGAGAAGAGGACTCAGAACGCGTTGTTTTCAAGGGGAGAAACGATGCAATTGCTTGAACAACAAACGGAGTATGTTTGTGAAGTGCTGTCTTTGCAATGTTTAAAGCACGAAAAAAGAGCCTGGCAGAATGAATGTGATCCTTTTGGAGTGAAGAAAGGGGGGGTAAGGGTCCAGAGAGTAAAAGTGGGAGCAAAAAGGGTATAAAAAGAACCAAAATAAAAGAGACTAAAGAGTGGGAACAAAGAAAATTGCAACCGTTAGCACCTGTATATGTGGGTAAACTCCTCCTCCCCTTCTTGTACTTTTTGCAAGAGTGGGAAATTGGGGACTTTTTGCTCATTTCGACTCTGCATTTTTCTTTTTTTTGCCTCCCGGTTAAGTCTCGCAGACGTGCCACAGATTACGCTAGGTAACTGCTTCTAACTATGTAAAAGATGGGGTCTGTGCCTTTTTGCCTCATGCCCGCGTTACATACTTAATAGGTCATCTTGCGTGTAATTTCTGGAACGGAAAGAAGTATTATCTGCCACACATGCCTAGCCACCTCCAACGGGCGGCGGGCGGCGGGTGGCGTGGCTGGGTTGTCGCCGGGAGTAGTCGTCAGTCGATCGAACGTGGCCGGCGACGAGCGCGACGAAAATACAGCCAGAAGAACATTTTCTCTCCCTATTGAGCATTATGCCCGCTTTAGGAAGTGAGTGGAGTCGTGTACTATGTTGTACGTTCTGCTCTTATTTTCAGTTAAACGGTTACCCGGACTGATGTAAAGTTTGGTGCAAGTGCCATTCCCAATGTACAGTGCCTTTATGCTGGCTGTAGCAAATTGGTTGCTCGGTGCTACCTGGCCACAATCAGAAGGAGAGCTCAGCACGACACAGCACAGCACAGCACCACAACCACCATCCTTAATTGAATCAAACGTTGGATAACGAATCACTTCGTAGACGTATAGACAATTAACATCTGATAGTAGATTAACAGACAGGATGACTCTCACCTCTCGATTGAAGCACAACGGCAAGGCTTGCAGTTCAGGGACTACAAACACATCCCTCACCTCAATCTTTACAAAATATGATACCCTCCCCCCAATTCGAGTAATCTTTTTTCTGCTTACAATGCATTCGATGGACAGACCTACAACTTCCACGCTGTTATTTTGCAACGCATAGCACGAAAGGGCCACTGCATATACTTAGCAATGGTAACAACAAGCAGAAAGCTGGTAAGTACCACATTATGCACAATGGGGGCTGCATCGGAAAGGTTCTTAATTCTTTTATTACACCCACACTGACCGATCAATAGGATGCTATCATCTTGATTTTATTGATCCTGTACAAACCTATCGTATTGTTTTAGTACATATATAGACATTCAGAATGTCACTTTGTCACTACAGCTCACCAAAACCCTACCGTACTCCCAGTTCCCCATCCATGTCATAAATACGTCGCCAATGTCGATTTCACCAAAGCGGCTCGCTGGCTGTAAATCAGCCGCAGACAGAAACATCGGCTGTTGGTATTATCTCCGGCTGTTATAGGTAGAGATGTAAACGCAGATGTAGAGGTTTATGATTCAAACCCCCCACTTTTGATCTTAGCTTGACCTCTAAACAGTATACTCCGTCACTTATTACCGGAAAAAAGACAATTGACAGTTATTAGAAGGTTAACTGTGTTGCTTTCTTGTTACTGCAACTGATGTGCTGCTCTCTTCTTTGGAATTCCTGCCGTTCAACAAAAACCTAGCTCAAACCCAGCAATTAAAAGAGGGCTCATTGACAACTCACCCCACCAACCAAAACTTTTACAACCCTCAACAATCAATGAACTCTAAACAACAAAACTCAAAGAGAAGATACTCTTTCTCATCCAAATCAAAGAAAAAATCCAACGAAAAAAATGATGGTAGCAGTAATCCTGTTTTGAACGCTTCAGATACCAGGGATTCCTCACACTTCCCAATTAACGCGACTAATACCACCACCACAATCACCCCAAAAGGTCCTTCAAACAAGCCAAAGAGAAGATCTTCAACTCAGTCACAGTCAAACACTACCAAGAAATATGATATCAAAAAGGGGAATAACAAACGTGGTAGACCAAACACCACTATACTGAATCCACCTGCCCCTGCCCCAGCCCCGGTCCCAGTCGAATCTGCAACCACGGCAAAAAAGCAAGACGATTCAGAAGGAGGGACCCAGTCGAATCTGGTTCCAATGATCATCGGTCCAAACGATCTTGTTTCAACGTGTGCTCCATTCACTATTCCTGATGGTTATTTGGTGGAGTTGGAGAGATACCCTCCAGATGTGAATCTTGATCATCTCTATGGATCTTTCAATGCAACCGCAACTGCAACTACACCTGGTTACAGATCTGCACTGGATACGAGCAGGGATAAGTTGATGTCATCATTGATCCGCTCACTGGAGTACCTTGAGTTGTTACCTCAAGCTGAGGCTCAATCTATCACTTCTTTGCCACTAGAGCGTAAAATCTCAAACGATCGTGGAATTACCTTTGCAGATGACGTTTCATCCTCTTTATCCGAGCTGGATGATGTAAGCTCCATTGAAGACATTGATGAACTTACCAAGGTTGACGATATGGTTAGTTTACAAACTCACGAACTGCTATTTTCTCCAGAGTTACAGTCTGACAAACCCACAGGGTTTGCTCACTCTACTCAGCTCAACATTGCCGGATTAGATGGAATATACTAGCTCATATACTAGTTCCTATGTTCATTCAATCAATTATCATTTTGCTACTTCTTGTTCCACTCATGTTTTGCCTTTCAATTGCAGTTTGCTGGACAAATTCAAGAGCAAGCTGCACGCAATCGCCGATCACCAATCGCCAATTGCTACACTTAAGGCCGAAAAGCCTTTACTCGCTATACCTAATCTATTGATTCCATCACACATTGAAGGACGCCCACTCTAATCCGCTACTACTCTTGTCCCCATATTCAATTAATCTCAAGTCTTTTTTTTGCTTTTCATCCACATTGCTAACAAAAAGAACTATTGGCTGGCCCATTTTCGCTCACTCTCTCTCTCTCTCTATCTGTGGCATTCAACAATTTTTTCATTCGAACGTTCATTGCTAATCAATTAAAATAATAATGCATATTACTTATCAGTTAAACTACAAGTATGTATCGATCGCGTCTCATTGTATCATTTTAAGAACCTTGAGTAATTCCTCATCCTTCCCATTCTTGACAAACTTCTTCCGATACTCCTCATAGCTGATCTTTGTCTGTATCATCCAATCACTATTCATAACTTTCCTCAAAGGTAGTCTATCAGTCACGTTCGGATTCATCATCCCAACAACGGTACACCTGCTATTCTCAGGCAACTTGATGAATATCGGACAGTGCAAAGAGAGAACCTTGTTCAACTGGTACGATTCCAATTTTGCAAATCCATCCATGTCGTATCTTCCGATGAACCTTTTAAACTCTCTATCTTTCAAACTTGCCTCCATCCAAGGCTTACTCAAGATCATCAAGTTGAAATAGAGTATTCCTAAAGACCACACATCCAAAGCTTTGAAATCGACATTGTTTAACGATGGTACTTCGGTCTGTGTCTCTTTCAACGTGAATAATTCAGGAGCTTTGAATGATGTTGTTCCCCAGGTTAGAAAATCAACATTGTTAGGGTACACGTCCAGCCTGTTTAAATCTAAGGCGTATCCGAAATCACCCAATTTTAACTCTCCATTCGAATCAATCAGGAAATTCTCAGGTTTGATGTCTCTATGCACTATACCTTTCGAATGGAGGTATTTTACAGTTGTTAGAATCTTGTAAAATATGAATTCCTTGTTTTGTTGTTTTGGAAGGGAGATTTGTAACTTGCGTGTTTGGGATAGTAGAGAGAGCAAATCGCCGTATTTGCAATATTCTAGCTGAATCGAGAGTTTGAGACCTGGCATTGTTGCTGCTGATGAGGAGAAGTCATCATCGTCGATGAGAAGCCTATATGCCTTCAATATGTTGTTTGATGGTTGTGTGTTGGTGTTGGTGTTCGGACTGGAATTGGTGACTGATACTGATGAGGCTATCTTTAGCGTGACATATTCGTTGATTGAGTTGAACACGTACGAAGACGTTGACTCTAGTGGTTTTCGAAGAAAGGTTTTAAGTACATATATTGACGGTTTTGATGCCATTGCCGCTAAGTTAGTGCGGGCATGTGTTGCTTTACACTTGTTAATGATTCCTCCAGATCCTTGATCAATCATGGATTCTATTGTTAATGATTCGGCTGCTCTTGAAAGATGAATTGAGGATATGTCGATTGTTTCTTCAACTTTCTGATTCTCTTTGGAATCATCAGTGTCATCTTTTGCTACCGTAGTGATGGAGTCTCTTATTGTTTTCATAAAATCCATCAACTCTACTGTTGAAGAGCTCGTCTCTATGAGATCAACGGCTGGTGGGGTTGGCATGATCTTGGAGAAAATTTTGATCCGCTGTTGATGATGTTGATAACTATGATGAAGATGCACGGTTGAAAGGAATGAGCTGTGACTTGTGGGTGGTTGCTATATGAAAGAGTACATCTGTCTATTGAATGATGAGCAGCGTATTAAGGTAGAGTGTGGGTTGTTTGTTAACTGTTGATTGTGGGGCTGGGTCTGGGGAAGATAAGCAAAGGTTGTGCAAGGGAGTGATTGTCATATACAGTTGTTGTGAGCTGGTTACTGCGGTGACTTGCTGACTGGGCCTCCAGTTGCAACGGAGGTCTAATGCAAATGGAAGTGTCTTAATTGAAGTTGGTCAGTGTTGATGAACTGATAGGGAGGCGATATTATAGGTAATTGAGATGGATGGTGGTGATTGATGTTGTGTTAATGGAGGTAAAACTCTTTTTGTGGTGGTGACCTACAGTCGCTGCTGCTGCTTCTGCTGCCGCATCGAAAAGAACGATGACGGCCGCGGCAACGGCAACGGCAACGGCATCTACGTCATATTTGAGAGCGGTGGTGGTGGTCGTGTTTGGAACGCACGCTGCCTGTGGGCCCCTGTGGGGCAATTAGCGAGAGAGATGAATGATCCACGCTAATGACTAGTGACTGGTATTCGATGGTATTACATACATAGATGATACATATTACACCAACAAAATCAGTCATGAATAAGAAAGTATTTTCAAGTCATGGTATGAATTACGTCAAAAAAGAGGAAGAAGGGGGAAGGAAAAAAGGAATGACATTTTTTGTTCTTGCGGTGCGGACCGTCCCCGCGTTTCCGTGGCTCTACCGGTAAACATAACATATTCCACTCACTCTACACTCTCTAACAGCTAGAATAACACTTTTTTTGAGCAATTGACAACAAAGCAGGTTTTTTGTATACATCATAGCTCTCTTATATTCATCGGTGTAAAGAGAGGCCCAGTCTTGTGCAAAGAGAGAAGGAGGATGTGGTGGTGTGGTGTTGTGTGGTGTGTAACCTGTACTAGCATCAAGCTATCTCACTAGCCGCACAGCCCGGTAAAAGCACAGCTCCTATCATGTGACGGAAAGAGAGTGTGCACAGCACAGCACATCACAGAATATAAGCAAGGAAGGTAATAGATCCAATTTGCTATCTTCAAACAGTCAACCCACTTGATCCAATGGCGTATCAAGATAAAATCGACCCAACTAATCTAACGAATCTTATTCCTTATTGTGAGAGGGAAAAGAGACCATTCCACTTGATTGACCTAGTTATATACCCGCTTTACAGGTCAAAGAGGAGCGACCCCCATCCTATCCCCAGTTTGCATGGTTCAAGCGAGATCTCAATAGCAGCAAGAGTATCTGATAATTATCACCGACCCTCCAACAGAAAAGTGCACATAGCACAGAATATAAATCGAAATGACATCAGAGACACTGCAATCAACTTCATCTGTGCTGGAAGGCATTGTCACTTCCTTACCGATAACCTCGTTCTCACCCTCGTCCTCACTAGCATCAGCATTGGCATCATCGGCATCATCTCCAGCTTCCCTGTTACCAGCAACAACGTCAATTGTGAACATCACCATAGCGGTTGTTGGTCCTTCCTCGGATGTATCCATGCCAGATTCCAGCAAATCTGCATGGCTATTTAAGAGACTCTTTGACGCTTTTACCGATGCCATTATCGAACAATCGAACGAAACAGGAATACTGGGGAACAGAAGCAAATCGATGCTCTCCTATTGTATCTCTCCATTTGCAGTCTTTTGCATGGTTACAGCAACTGTGTTGAACAGAATCGTGATCTTTGCATCCTCAAGAACAAACAAGAGACTACCAATGATATCAAAGATACTCTTAAGACTCTTTGCAATGTACCTATTGATAGATGGTGCTTATGGTGTACTCTCGGCTCTCAAATTATACTCCCATAATCCTCTACTGACCACTCTCATACCAAACTACTTCAAATTCAACTCGGATACCTTTAGCAGTTTATCCTTCTTGACGGTAAATTACAGCTCCAACTATTACATGAGGGTAATCACTCGCGAAAATGGTGACACTTCCACTTTTTATGGCCCAACACCAACAATCTTGAAACCGTTCTATTTATCCCTATGCCTTAGTCAAATATTGGAGACATTCATAGCAGTCACTGGTGGGAACGAACCATACGTGGAGAATGGATTGACCCTATTCGAATATTCTCTAGCGTTTCAAGAGGTTCAAACGGCAAAGAGACCAACAATCGAATTACTCCTCATTGGAATAGTTGCCCTTCTAAACCAACTCAGCATTCATACAATGGGTCTGTTTAACGTTCAAAAATACAGATTAATCCCATCCTCAATCCTTGGAGTTTTCACCTTGATTTTTTACCTTCGAACTTTGCTTACAGGTAGAGTCTTTTATATCCCGTTGATAGTCGTCATGGGATACCTACCACAACTAATCACACTCTTGATCATTCTTTCGAGTGCCTCGGTGTTCATCCTGGCTGCAATTTGCAAGATGTCCATGGTGGATCTCACCTTTGGAACGTTGACTGATCACGTTGAATCCATCAACGTTTCACTATCGGACGATTTTTATACTGCGTTGGTTAGAATTGGTTCTTTTGTTATTAATGCTGCTGCCAAGCAGAGTTACGTCAAGGAGTCTCATCAGATTGCCCTGCCGTTGGCTACGTTTGTGGATGTTCACGATAAGGCTCTAATGTCTTTTATTCAGGAGGATGATCAAGATGCTGGGTATGGATGTCAAATTAATAACCATCCTGATTTGATCGAGTATAAAAAGTTCAAATCTAGAAGGAACGATAGATCATGGATCTTGAAGAGGAGATTCGTCGATCTGAAACTCTTGCTGAAGAATTTCTTGAGTCTGTTGATTGCATTCATGTTGAGGAGGAAACCAGGGTTTTTGAAAGAGTCCGAAGTTTCTCAAGGGTATAATATAGCTGATGGTAAGCATGATGAAGATTCAAGTGAGATCAGCGAAAGCAAACAGTTCCCTAGAACTTGTGGTAGCATCGTTGATATTTCAAGGTTGGAGGATGAAACGTTGAGAAATTGCTATGGAAGTATCATCTTGAACAATACGATAGCAGAGGTGGATACCTCCTCAGACTACAAACTAAATCTGGAATCTGACTCTTCTGATAATGAGTACGAGTACAACAGTGACTATGAGAGTGACGTTGAATCAATTGCTGATGTTGGCGCTGTCCCTACTACCGCTAAAGACTACACCATGCCATCCGAAAGATCAAGGTTGAGACAGTCACAGTATAACAACAACAACAACAACAACACATTCTCTCGTGCTGTTCAGGAGCCATATGCTACTTCTAGTCATTTGAAGGATAAACCATCTGCATTGAGCGAGTTGGTTAGCCCTGAAGAGTTCCAGAGTCTTGTTGTTCCAAAGAGCCCCAATGATCTCAGATTCAGCAGGATACTCAACTTTCACATGCTCACGGGAAACAAGAGTGAGGCCAGTGATACTGAGGGCAGCAGTGGTGATGGTGATGGTGATCCTCCCTATCGGGGACAAGTTCTAACAAGGTCAAAGTTCAACAGATACTACAACGAAGAGTTGCGCCTCTCCGATTTCATCAAACTGAAGAGAATAAAATCGCAGTACAGCCAACTCTCCAAGCTTGAAGAGTTTAATGATGATTCGGATCAGTTTGAGACTTTGGGAACTTGTGTCATATGCCATGTCAACTCGAGGCAGATCATCCTATGGCCTTGTAAGTGTCTTGCCATATGTGAGAGCTGTAGAGTGTCGCTGTTTGTCAGGAATTTCAACGAGTGTGTCTGCTGTCGGTCCAAGGTTGAGGGCTATAGTAAGGTCTATATCCCATGATTGGTTCTATCAATGTATATATATATATACATATATATGATTGAATATGGCTGGAAAGAAAGATGGCGGTTATGAACGTGTGTAATTCAGTCAGGTTAATCCGAAAAGTAAACACACCGGTATAAAAATGGTCGTGCGCACAACTTTCGTGTCGCTGTTTTTGATACAAAATTCAACCTCCTCTCTGTTTCTCCTTTTGTATGCACTTTGTTTACATTTTAGCAGCGACACACAAGAAGAACAGGATCAACGATACATACTTGTATCCTTTTAACTCCCCCAAAACAAAAAGAAGTTTCTCATTAGAACACTGATAAAACAGAAGAATCTTATTGTCAGCAAACATATAGAACTAATCAAATATATCAAGGATGAGAGAAATTGTATGTTTTTTGCATTAACACTCAACAGCACTGCTACATCTAGTCAAACAGCTTTACGTGTCAGACACAGTTTCCTTCGTCATTTCCCCCTTCTCTAAGATGAAGGGCAACGAATTAGAGAAATGTGCCCATTTAAAATTACAATCATGAATCAGGTTACTAACATATTCGTTGTTTCTACTCAAAACTATTATAGATTCATTTATCGACCGGTCAATGTGGTAACCAAATTGTAAGTACCCCCAAGGGAACCAACAAGAACAACAAACCGATCTTTTCAGGCTTTTCAGTTAGCCTATCAAAGTGACGTGACAGTTTTTCATTCCATTATCAGACTTTTTTTTTACTAACGTCATATCGTATCATTATCAATAAATCTTATATAGGGTGCCGCTTTCTGGGAAACTATCTGTGGCGAACATGGATTGGATGAAAATGGTAACTATCACGGTGTCGATGACATCCAAAAGTCAAGATTGAGCGTTTATTTCAACGAAGCCAACAACGGCAAGTATGTTCCACGTGCTGTCTTGGTTGATCTTGAACCAGGTACCATTGATAACGTTAGAACCTCAAAGTTTGGTCCTCTATTCAGACCAGACAACCTCATCTACGGCCAATCATCTGCCGGTAATGTTTGGGCAAAAGGTCACTATACCGAAGGTGCAGAACTAGTTGATTCCGTTTTGGAAGTTGTCAGAAGAGAGGCTGAAGGTTGTGACTCTTTGCAAGGTTTCCAAATTACACATTCTCTAGGTGGTGGTACCGGTTCTGGTATGGGAACCTTGTTAATCTCAAAGATCAGAGAAGAATTTCCAGATAGAATGATGGCCACTTTCTCTGTCTTACCGTCACCAAAAGTTTCAGATACTGTTGTTGAGCCATATAATGCTACCTTGTCCATCCATCAATTGGTGGAAAATTCCGATGAAACTTTCTGTATCGATAACGAGGCATTATACGACATCTGCGTTAGAACGTTGAAGTTGAACCAACCATCATACAAGGATTTGAACCACTTGGTCTCCTCTGTCATGTCTGGTGTCACAACTTCCCTACGTTACCCAGGTCAACTAAACTCAGACTTGAGAAAGTTGGCCGTTAATTTGGTTCCATTCCCAAGATTACACTTCTTCATGGTTGGTTACGCTCCATTGACATCCCTTGGTTCCCAATCCTTCAGATCTTTGACCGTTCCTGAATTGACCCAACAGATGTTTGACTCCAAGAACATGATGGCAGCAGCCGATCCAAGAAAGGGAAGATACTTGACTGTTGCTGCCTTCTTCAGAGGTAAGGTTTCCGTCAAGGAAGTTGAGGATGAGATGCTAAAGGTTCAAACCAAGAACTCAGATTACTTCGTTGAATGGATTCCAAACAATGTTCAATCTGCCGTTTGTTCAGTTGCTCCAAAGGGTCTAGACATGGCTGCCACCTTCGTTGGTAACTCCACCTCCATCCAGGAGATATTCAGAAGAGTCGGTGATCAATTCAGTGCCATGTTCAGAAAGAAGGCTTTCTTGCACTGGTACACCTCCGAAGGTATGGATGAAATGGAATTCACTGAGGCTGAATCTAACATGAACGATTTGGTTAGTGAGTACCAGCAATACCAGGATGCAAACGATATCGACGAAGACTTGGACTACGCTGACGAAGCTCCAATGGACGATGGTATGGAATAAATATTTTGATTTATTCGTTGCCCTTATCTAGGTTCTTTGCCACGTGTCTGTGTTTTTGTTGTCTTTCAATTCTGTCTTTTTGTTTCTTCCCCAAAGCAGTTTCTTGCTAGTGTGCTCCTGTTCTTATTCTTTGGTGTGAATATGAGCGAGCTCCAAGTTACAAAAAATGCATGCGGGGAAAAGTACTGTTTGGGGAATGAGCTATAGCAGTTGTCTGATGACATTCTTATAGACAATCCCTAAGATGTTACTTTATTTTGCTTCATTCAAATCATTTCCCATCCCCCCTATTTTAACTGATGTATGCTTCTCTCTCAACTATATACCCTCTCTTACCGTTTTTATTCTTTTATTATATCGCTGCATACTTTAGCTTAATATGTGTTGCTTCTTTCTCCTCTCTTTTAACTGATGTATGTTATTACACCTTTGTTTTCTTTTACCCCCTTCCCCTTTTTCTGTCTCAATAATTCAACTTTAAGGTTTAACTGACTTGGCGGTTTACTTTGTAAACAGGAAGATTTGTCGATGGAGTAAACGAAACACTCTCATATTTCAATAAAGCGCCCTGGTTGGAGTTCACTTTGGGATGTATGCATGCATGCATCCACGTACACACACCTCGGAACAGGATAATGCTCTCTTCCTAGATAGAGAATTGAAAAGAGACAGGTAAATAACCATACAAATGTATATCTATCCAGCGTAATTTAACGATTTAATTGTCATTTTATCAATTGTGGTTCAATTGTGGTTCAATTGCTTGTAGATTCTCCAGCAGATGTTTTGGCCCAATCTCTTAGCATTCACGCAGCATCTACCAGAGACTGGGAATCTTTACAAAGCTTCAAAGCTTAAGAAACCGGATGGTATCACATATAAACCCGATCCACACGTGGATCCAATATTAGACACGATAGCGCAGCCTGGATCTTCATTACCCTACGCTGTAATCACCTACAGAACGATTTACCTGTTTGACCAAAAGACAAACTCGCCAATAGCGGCCCACGTCAGGTCTGACAATTCGATCGATCAGTTCGGCGAAAACCTCAACGTTAGAAGATCACCAAATGGTAAGCAGTTTTTAATTGCCACTGCAAAGAACAACCTGCTGGTATTTACGATTAAGAATGAGCTAAGCGACGAGTTATTGACCGTGTTCAACGCCGAAGGGAAGATCATCCAGAATGGCCTGCCTATAGTATCACCAGACTCTTCTTCGGCGCATAACTCAACAGCGTTGTCCTCCACCGGTGCTGGAAAAATGATGAAGACATTCATCGATGTTTTGCTAAGCAGCAATCCTAACGAGACACCTGTTTATGACTACGGCTTGCGTCTCAAGTTGATCTTGAAAATCAGTCCCATTACAGATTACTTCTTCATCAATAATAGCGAGTTGCTCCTAGTGAGAAACGCCTCACCTCATGCCTTGCAGTTCATACAGCTCAATTCATCAACACAAAATAAACAGGAGATCAACTTGGATGATCAAGGACAGCATATCAAATATATCCTGATCGATGAGCTTGAATGGTATACGGACAGCGGTATTCCAATGAAGGCTCTGACGTATGATATCGAACTGGGGTGTTTCGTGTGGGTTAACGAAACTGGAAATTGTTGGTTGGTGAACAAGATTGGAACTACAGATAGCATTGAGATGAAGGGAAGATTGGTTTACAATGCTGGAAATGCTGGTAGTGGTTCGAAGGCCTCCAAGAGTTTGATCAATCGCTACAAGAATTTGTTTTACATTGGACTCGAGAATGGAGACTTGTTAATCTACAAGTTGAACCGAGATTTGACTGCCAAGAAATTGAAAACTATTAAGAAGCACATACATTCCGATGAACTGCAGGATATGATACTGAGTCCTGATGGTGATTCAATTGTCATGCTTTACAAGAACGGATGGAATGTCTATTCAACTTTGGGCAACTTGAACTTCTCAACTTATGATTATGACAATTTGGACTGGTTGAAGCCGTCAAAGCTAACCTTCTTGAGCAACTACGAGATGATCTTATCAAGCCAAAACAAAATTTACAACTTAAACCTGACTGATTTGAACCACTCTGTGTCACTAAATGCCGTCACTGCAAAGAGGCCAATATTGGTAGCTAAGGATAGACTAATTCTTTTCAAAGCATTTGACAAAAATTTGATCGACCATCACCATCATAAGAACAATGCAAGCCAATCAACCAATAGAGAGACAAATATATGGGTCACTGTACTGCTACCATTGACATTCAGGATCACCAATAATGAAATACGAAGTACTGCTATTAGTGATGATGGCAACTACGTGTGCGTTGTTGGAAGCAATGATGTGCTTCTTTATAACTTGCTCACGCATACCTGGAAAGTTTTATATACAGGTGATGATGATGGGAAGAACGAAATGAATCCAGTTAGGCTGTGCCTATGGTGGAGGAACCACTTAATCTTAGGATCGCGAACCTTTGAGCAGATGCCAAAGTCTGAAGTTGTCGCCTTTTCTTCAAAGATACTAGAAAAGGATGAGGATTTCAAGTATGATCATGTCGTTTGGGGCTTCAATTTCAGCGAAGCAAAGGCAAACGAAAACTTTTTGAACTTCAACATTGATCTAAACACCGATGAATTGATCGTTGTTACTGATGAGTTGAACTGCTACACTTGGAAGCTACAGTTCCAGCCAACAACTACCGTCAATGGCAAGGAAGGTGGAGAGAACGGATCAGCTTCGAAAACAATTAACGGCAGCAATAACAGGTCCACTTTGGTATTCCGTAGGGGCAACGCCTATTCGTTAAAGAATTGTCTCGACAAGGATGACAACTCTATCGTGTTCAACTTTAGAACGATTATTAAGGTCAACGATGATGACCTGTTGGTGTTGTACAACTGTGACTTGATATACGTCAAGAAGGAAATAGATAAAGGGAAAGTGGCATTTCATAGTTACTTGATCAGTGACTCGGTTGAGTATGTCACAAAGCTCACTGGTAACTTGATTTCCGTGTTTGATGGATCAAGGTTGTTACACTATGATCTCTCTTCTGAAAAGAGCATGTTAAAGTCAAAACCAATTCATGTTCAGATCGGCAATGAAATTCATTTTGGTGAAGATAACGAGTACACAGTGAACTCGAACGGTACAACGTCCTATCCGTTAACTTTAATCCATGACAAAAACATGATCTTTGGTATTGAGATTGACTACTCGACAAGTTCAAATCTAAGGATAGATTCGACTAAGAGAAACTACTTGAACGATTTGGTTGATCACTACATCAAATTGAATTTGGATGTTGACAAAGGAAGTAACGACGTCTTGAGCGTTTCATTGATCTACAAGAAGTATCATAGGTTTAAGCATTTTACATTCGTCCTGGAACTGTTGTTGGTCAACTACATACAAGATTGCTATGAGTCAACGACAGTGGATATAGCAAATGACTATTTTAATAGATTGGTGGATTTGATCAAAATGACCGGACAAGAGTATTCCATTTATCTGAACTGCTTGAAAAAAATTGAAATACAGTTTTGGTCAATATTTTTCAAGAAGTACCATCAGTCGCCAAGAGAGTTACTCAACAAGATATTTGAAGTAAGCAGAGACTACAAGTTAAGTGCACACTTCTTCATTATTATGTTGAACTACGAAAAGGAGGAGAACGAAGACAACAAGATTGATGAGAGCGATTTGTTATTAATCAACAAAATATTATTGAAGCTTGTGCTAATCAAAGATTTTGAAACTTCGTTCGAGTTAATAAGGTTCATTAAGATCATAGATGATAACATCTGCAATAAGATTGTGGTCAACCTGGAAAGTGCCTTAGAAGACTATGCCAATTAAATAGGAAACAGATAGATGGCTTGACATACGTTTTTACCTGATAGAAGCAGTATACGATACTAAACGCACCACTGGTGATTGATGATATATGTATTTAAAATTCATGTTTGAAGTAAATATTTTTCCCTTCATACTTTTCCAGCTCTAATTGGCGCCTTTCAAAAACTTCTCGAGGAAGGAATCGCCAGCAGATTTATCATAAGATTGGAATGGTTCGAAGTATTGCATGACATGGCACTGTTGCTTCCAAAAATTGACAAGCTCCTGGAACTCCATTTGTGCTTTCATATATAGGACATTTTTCATGGCAAGGTCTTCAACAAACCTTTGTCTTTCAAACTCTTGTCTTATCTTAGTCTTCACCTGCGATGGTGGGATATCAAGATCATAACTGTTGACCAATTCCCTAGACTGTCTCAAGTACCTCCTATAGAGGCAGAGCACCCTCAGTCTCATCTCCGCATGAGACGTGGTAAATTTTGTTGTTTCTGCAAAAGCGGTGGCAATTGTCATGGGTATAATTTTAATTGTTGAGTTATATCGTTAATATCGTTAATTGGATGTATTGATTGATAACATTAAAGTAGAGAACAGACAACTCGATTGAATAGTTTATGAATGTTTGCAATTGAATGAAGAGCGGTGTCTATTTTTCCCCTCATTTCTAAAACGGCAATTGGTGGTATTCATTCTGTCAGTGAAAAAATACGTGTCAATAGATAAGGAGGAAGGAAGGAAGAGAAAGGGCGGCTCCCTGTTTAGATGACAACCAACAGTACTACTTTGGCTTTATGAAGACACATTCCAAGATATATTGCTTGAAAGACTTGTTTGATGAGAGCCATACCAATTGCAAAATGTCGAATAATTGCTCAATCTATGAGTCTCCGTCCAAGTCCAGTTTTGCACTAGGCTCCCTATTAGCCATAGGTATCTATGTGTCATATGTGCCCCAACATGTCAAGATAATTCAGAGAAAGTCAAGCGAAGGACTCTCACCTCTGTTTCTCCTCTTAGGGTCCACATCGGCCTATTCTGCATTCGTGAACATTGTGTTAGTATCTCTTCCTGGAAGGTTATGTTGTCATACAGACCTTTCAACGTTTGAATGTATCAATTCGCAATTGGGGATGTTGCAGGTTGGTCTACAGATGATAGGGTACTCTTTGATCTTTTTCCTCTGTGTGTTTTTAACAGGAAACTCACTTGCCGAACCTAGACAAGATTACAAAGTGATCTACAGAAACTTCAAGATATTCATAGTGTATGTCGCTGTCAATACAGCAATTGCTCTATACTTGATTTACTACATCAACGACTTTGACAACGTCTTGAAGTTTGCCAATATGAGTGGATTGATATCTACAGCATTGGCAATGGGCCAATACTTCCCACAGATTTACACAACCTATAAGTTGAAGCACCCTGGAACTTTGTCTACTCATATGATGCTTCTTCAAACACCAGGAGGGTTCATCTGGTCCCTCTCTTTATTCGTCCAGCCGGGCTCTCGATGGAGCTCTTGGTTGCCTTACCTCAGCGCGGCATGTCTTCAGATGATTTTGCTTATAATGTGTATATACTACGATTGCAACTACGACGTTAGAGAGGACGAGGCTAACGCAATCGCAGAAATTGAGCATCAAAACACCGCTGACGAAACTTCCCCTCTTCTTAGCGAAGCATGAGGAATGAAATGCCCTTTTCGATAGAGCGTGATAGGTTTAACCAAATAAGTTTATTTTTTAATTCTGTTACATTCCAATTAATGTCCGTTATGAGCTTAGAAAACACTGCTGTAGATTTCCGACTGGATCACTGACAGCCCAATCACTATTATATTGCGTACTTTTAAACAGAGATAGTCTTCCAAACGTTCATACCATCGGTACCAGTACTAACCAAAGCACCAGGAATTTGTCTATGCCATCTAACATCCTTGACTTCCTTTTGCCAGTGAACGAACAACAATTGTGGTGGAATGTCGTTCAACTCCTTGGTTTCCTCCTTCTGCTGCTTGATTTCCTCGTCATCTGCCTCCACGGCCAAATCCCATAGAGTGACAGTGTTATCTTCAGACGACACAGCAACAATCGATTCATCTAAAGGATTAAACGCAATGGAAGTGATTGGAGACTTGTGGAAGTCGTATGATACAACCGGGGAAGGCTGTGAACCAGGCTTGAAGTTTCGTAGATCCCAGACACCCCAAGAGCCATCATCGTGACCTGAAGCTAGCAAATAGTCAATCTTGTCACACCATGAGATGACATTCACATCTGATTTGGAAGCAACAACACTTAATGCAGGCCTGTGCTTCTTGGATCTTGTATCCCATATTCTGACATAACCATCAATGCCTGCGGTCGCAAAAACAGTGTTCTCTGATCTGGACCACTGAATATCTTCAATTGATGAGTCGTTCACTTGGTATGCTATTCTATCAGTGACCCATTTACTGTTGGTCCTCGTAGTCAAATGTATTCTACCCGTCAAATCCCCGCTCAACAATGCTCCGCTGCTCAACATTGGTGACCAGTCTAGACCGTAACCTTCAACGTTGCCATGGTTCTTGATTATATGCTGCGGCCTCTTATCTTGCTTTGGAATGGTAAATCCTGGGGTGTCGAATGCTTTGAAGTGGGAGCTTAGGTCAAAGATGTAAACTTCTCCGCTCTCAGACATTGTCGCTGTCAAATATTCTCCTGTCTGTTGTGCAAGTTGTGAAACTCTTAATCTGTTTGTTGTATGCTTTAATGGAATAGTTTCACTCTCCAATATTGGGTCATGGTCATTATCTTCGTTATCTTCATCGTCATCTTCGTCTTCGTCTTCTTCATCGTTGTCCTTCACTAATGTCTTGGCCAACGAAGATAGTTTCATCACTATCACTTCATTGTTTTTAGATCTTTCTGCTTGGGTAGCTGTGGCAATATACATTGATGCTGGATAGCTTCTTCTTTCTGAACCAAGGTTATCAGGGAGGATATCCAGAGTTAGACATGGCCATGGCATATTGACATTGTGAAGCATTTCATAAACGGTTGGGTCTGCCTCCAACACTTCATCTGGTCCTAAAGGTCTTGATCTATGAGGCAAATATAATGTGTCTTCTGGAGCATTCTCAGCTTCTGCTTCCTGCCTCTCGGCCTCTTGTAGTTGCTTCTGTGCTCTTTCCGCCCTCTTGATGACCATCTCCTCGTCTAGATCACCATTGTCCTCTTCTCCTGATGTGTCGAGCTCGATGATTTCGCCTTCACTTTCATAATCGTCCCCAGAAAGGTCTTCCATTCCTCCTTCAATCTCCATGTTTTCATCTCGATCATTTGTGTCATCGTTTGCTGAGGCTGGAGGTAGATCGTTCGAGCCTCTCTTTGCTGCCTTACCAGGTGTGAATTCCTCGGCTGTTCTCTTAGACATCTTGCAATATCAGTCTCTGAATTATACAATCTTGGGCAGTTGGGTTGTTTTGACTTCTCAAAGATATCAACAGCAATTGAATGGAAAGAACAAGGAATAAAACATCAAAGAACAATCAAAAAATGTCTTTGGCACATTTTTTTCACAAAAATTTTTTTTTCAACCAAAATCGTCTGAGGTGAAATATCCCTGGAGAAATGGGACGGCTGCAGAAATGGGACTAATATTTCAACATAATACAAATGAAAGGGAATTGAATATCCTATTGCACTTCTTTTCGTCAAGATGACTATCAATTACCATACAACAGACACTTTTGGTATCGCTTCAAATTTGTAGCATAGCTTTTTCATGGAAAGAAAGAGCTTTTTGGATCAAGAACCTCCCCTGGGATACGTCGCTGGTATAGGTAGAGGTGCCACAGGGTTTTCAACACAGGCTGACCTTGGCAGTACAGCAAGAGTCCCACCGGGTTCCTTCTTCAGCAGAGAGGATGAGAATAATGACGATGACGATGATGAAGGCATTGACAATGGGAGGTTCATGGATGCTGATGAAGATGGAGTTGTCAAGAAGCTAACGTCCATACCCGAGGACGACGATGAAGAGGCTGATCGAATCTACGATGAGATTGAAAAAAAGATGAAGATGAAAAAATTGAATGGCCGAAAAAGAAGACTAGGCGAATTGGCAACAAAAAATGAAAAGGCGACAACGGATCAACAAGTCCAATCGCTGGATATTACCATAGGACAATCCATGAAATCGATAAGTGAACAATTCAAAAATTACAAGGAAGGTTTATCGGCCGTCTCTGCGGACGAGTGGGCATCTCTTCCTGAATCAGGAGACTTTACAAGAAAAAATAAGAGGACCAGAAAAGAGCTCCAGGAACAGCAAAGATTTTACAGAAATTCTGACCTTGTTACGACAGATCTGAAAGAGTCCGGGGCCACCACGGGCACGCTGAATGATGAAGGCAGTAATGACATAGACTTGGTTAGTATCTCGTTGGCAAAGGATAAGGTTCTTGCAAGTCAATTGTTATCAAGCAACAACGATATCGATAATCATTCACTGGCTGTGGATCAAGATGAATATCTCAAGATGCTAGGAGTAGGAGGCGACGGTGTCTCTACGTTCACCAGCAACATTGGTGATTACAACAAGACTAGAACGCTGTTTGCCAAGATGAGAGAATCTAACCCTTACAAACCGCAGAATTGGATTGCCAGTGCCAGGTTGGAATACGAGAACAAGAAATACAATAAAGCCAAGGAACTGATCCAGGAGGGCTGCTCGAAATGCCCAAAGTCAGAAGAGATATGGCTTGTTAACCTAGAGATGAACCATTCGGAGTTGCACACTTGCAAGGTGATTATTGCCGATGCCATCAAGTTCAACTCAAAGTCATTTAATTTATGGCTCAAAGCAGCTAGCTTAGAAGATGATAGCACCTCCAAAAAGAAAATTTTGAGGAAAGCATTGGAATTTATACCCAAGAGTGAGCCCATTTGGCTCCGATTGGTGGAACTCGAAGACGACAAAGACCTTGCTATTAAAGTGTTGAACAAGGCCACCGATCTAATACCCACATCCACACAGTTATGGCTAAAGTTGGTTGAGCTCGAGGAGGTTAGCCAGGCAAGAGGGGTTTTGAATAAAGCCAGAAAGAGTGTCGATCAGAGTGAGATACATGTTATATGGTTGGCCGCCGCAAAACTAGAAGAAAGAGCAACAGAGAATGAAATGAAGATAAACAAGCTTGTTGAAAAATGTTTCAAGGAGGCTGCTTCAAATCTGACAAGGTATGAATGGCTCCACGAAGCAATCCTTTGCGAAAGTGAAGGTTTTAGCATGACCTCAAGATCAATAGTGTTCAACTGCATGCCCATGGAGTTGGGAAGCCTTGAACCTGATGCGAAACTGGATGTTTGGAAGGATGATGCAGAGAACGCATCCCATCACGGTAGGTTGGAGGTTGCTAGATCGATGTATCTCTTCATAACTTCCAATGCTCCTAATGATACAGAAACATGGATATCTTTCATATCATTGGAGAAGAACTCAAAGACTTATGATCAGCTCACAATTGTGTATGAGATGGCAATACAGGCTAATCCGGATCATGAACTCTTCTACCTAATGTACTCCAAAGATAAGTGGAAGATTGATATGGATATAGAGAAGGCCAGAAGCATATTGAGTGAAGGTCTCGAGCGACTACCAAATTCGGAAGATCTATGGTTTGCGGCAATCAAGCTAGAGTGGAAGTCAGGTCACAAACAGCGAGCCATTGAAACTTTTGAAACTTGTAGGACTATGATATCCGATACTTCGGCAAGAGTGTGGTACAAGAATGTAACACTGGAACGACAGCTTGGCAACCTAGAAGATGCACTTTCTCTCATTGACCAGGGGTTGGAATTACATCCAACAGAACAGAAGCTTTATCTTCAAATGGGCCAAATTTACGAGTTCATTAATCAGTTTGAACAGGCTAGAGAATCTTATAATATGGGTACCAAGGTTTGTCCCTTCAGTGAGCCTCTATGGATCAGTCTGTCGAGAATTGATGAACTGAAGTTGAACAAAACCATTAGAGCCAGGTCCACGCTTGATCAAGCCTTAGCGATGAATCCAAGAAGTGATTTAATCTATTTAGAAAGAATCAAACTGGAGAAGAGGTCCGGTAATATACAACAGGCATCGGTGTTACTTGCTAGAGCTTTGAAGACTATACCCGGTTCACCACTTTTATGGACAGAGAATATAATAACTGCTAAGGTTTCTCAACGAAAGAATCTGTACACTATGGCGTTGAACAAAACAGGTGATCATCCTGTTGTTATTCTCACGATTGCTAGGGACTTATGGAAGATGGGGAAATTAACAAGAGCAAAACAGTTCTTTGATGCATGCCTCGATAAAGACCCTGATTATGGAGACTGTTATCTTTATTATCATGTATTCCTGCAGAAGCACGGATCTCCAAGTGACCTAGAGAGTTTAGAGAAGTTGTTCATCGAAAATGATCCTCATCATGGTTTGCTGTGGTGTCAGATTTTCAAGAAGGTTGAGAATCTGGATGAAGATCCATTGAGTCTGTTGAAAATGACCAACGTTTCTCAGCTTGAATGAATTGTAATCTTAAAAATGTTTTTGATACGCTGTATATAGTTATTTGGAATAGAACCAACCGTCGATAATAGTAAGTTCAAACAGATAAACTAAAATGAAAACCCACCTCTGGTACTCAATTTTTTTATATAAATGTAAGGAAAGGGAACGAGATAAGTTCGAATAGAAGAGACAGAAACTAAAGGTTCAATTCGTGCAAAGAAAAAAAAAATCAAAATCAAAATCAAAATCAAAATTAAGATCTGGGACATGCCCAATGCAAACTTTTCTTCTGGAAAAGTAATCTAACCTCTGATCACCAAGTCATCAGGGATACCTGCATATTCGTCGTACTTCATAGCCAAATTGATGTTTTGTAGACACTGGGTACTGGCACCCTTCAACAAGTTGTCAATGGTGGCAACGACAACAACCCTGTCTTGCTTGGCATTAACGGCAAACGCACCGACAACGACACCATGCTTCCCGCTGATGTCCTTAACAAGTGGAGCTTCTCCACTGATTGTAATCAACTGTTCACCTTGGTATCTATCTTGATAAATGTTTCTGATGTCTCTAGAAGTCATTGGCTCCTTCAATGGAATGGAGATGGTATGTGTGATACCTTGGAACCATTGAGCAACATGAGGCATGAATGCAACCTCAACGCCCAACTGTGATGAAATCTCACGTTCATGAATGTGATCTGTTAAAGAGTATGGAATCAGATTGTTCGATAGGAAATTGATATCGTTCTTTGGGGAGGGTTTGGTTCCTGCACCGGAGTAACCAGAGACACCAAACACTGTCGGACGGCCGGAGACGAATGGGGCCAATGGAGCAATGGCAATCTGTGCGGCTGTTGCATAACAACCTGGATTAGAAATCTTTCTAGCGTTTGAAATTTCAACACGGGAGTTTAACTCTGGTAGACCGTAGACCCATTCACCTGTTGTGTCGAATCTGTAATCTGCTGATAGATCGATAATTTTGGAGTTTCCAGAACCTCCTGCCTGTTCAATTGCGTCGACGAATGGCTTACAGACACCGTTTGGTAAAGCCATCACCCAAACGTCTATGCTGTCGTTGGACTCAAGTTTCTTGATGTCTTCAATTTGTAGATTTTCGTAAATGATTTCAGACTTGTTGTAGCCTTTCAACTTCTGGCCCTTCAATTCTCTCGATGAAACGTGAGAGAGCTCCAAATAAGGATGTTGGTCAATCATGGAGATCAAGTTTTGGCCAGTGTGTCCTCTGGCTCCAATCAAAGCAACCTTGGCCTTCTTTGTGTTTGTGCCTTTCTTCAATGGTGGGTTTGGATTAGCGGTGGCTATTCCTCTCTTAAATTGCATGCTAAAACCTTGAGCAAAGTTAGCCTTTACTCTTCTTGTGGTGCTGAATGATCTTGATTGGTTGGTGTTGCTGAAAACACCAGATTGTTTTCCAAAGGATTCCTTTGAGAAACTATCAACTATTTTGCTCACTTCTTCAACAGAGTTTGTACCATACCAGAACAAAATCTCCCCATTTCTGCTGAACGAACCATCAGCCTTACCGAAGAACCAGGCAGTGTTTGGGTCATCCTCCTTAACAACCCATTGGAGAGAAGGATAGTCCTTCTTGATGGCGGTAAAGATGTTATCTGTGACATTGTTCAACCAACCAGCCTTGGAAGCCAAAAACTTGTCGAGCTTTGGAATGCCAGTTTGAGCATCTTCCTTAACAATAGCTAAGACCTCCAAAGGTTCATCACCGTAAGCCTTAAACTTGATGCTTTCTAGGCCTTTCAAGTATGAAGCCACTGAGGTGGAACCAGTGGAGAATTCAAGGTCTCTGTTCAAAGCGGCTCTTAACAAATCTGGTTGCTTGAAGTCTTCTAGTGAATTTCTAGTTAGTAGCTTGTAGCCTCTTCTAATCAAAGTACCAGCACCTGAGTCAGTGAACAATTCTTTCTGTAGATCATCAACGTCGATGATCGCCACGGATGAGGATCTTGGTAGATGCATCAACAAGTCTCTAATTTCCTTGATTTTCAACTTGGTACCATATTTGACCCAACTCTCCTTCAATAGGTTTTCATACTCTTCATCCAAGTTTATCACTGAAATCTTTTCACCGGTATTACCGTTGATGATACCACCCTTTTCATTTAGGTAGACAATCTTTAAAGGTTCAAACACTCTAGCAATTTCACCAGCGGCAACATCAGCATTGACGTTCAATATTTGTCCTGAGGGAGTCTCAGCAAGGGATGTAAGAATTGGAAGAGCGCCAGCTTGGATTGATGCCTCAATTGGAGCTTTGTTAACACCTGTGATGTCACCAACAAGCTGGTACTTGTCCTTGTCCAAGTAATCGGCTTGGAAGACACCAGCGGTGATAGGTCTTGCATGAACACCCATCTTTTCCAAGGCGGTCACTAACTTTAAGTTTTGCTCAAGGAAACACTTTCTAACGACACTCATTGTCTTTTCGTCGGTGATTCTGATACCGTCTGAGTACTGTGGCTCGACACCTTCATTCTCTAGAATTTCGTTGATCTGAGGACCAGTACCGTGTAGGACGATGGGGTATAGACCAACATGGTATAGGAATGCTAGACATGACGCTAGTTCAGGAAGTTGTTGGGTGATGATGGCACCTCCCACTTTGATAACGGCAAATTGTTGTTGGGAGACAGAGGTGAAATACTTCAAGTACTGTTCAACCTCTCTCTTTGAACCAATGTTGTTCAATAGCTGGATGACGGTGGATCTTGTGGAGTAGTATCTGACAGAAATTTTGGCATTGTTGGAGATCGTAGAAGACGAGACGATGGCTGGAGCAAACTTCTTGGAAGAGGCACACTTGATGGCCTGTTTCGCCAGAGAGTTTCTGTTGACAACACGTCTAAGCGAAGTGGAGATCATTTGATGTGGGTTAAAGCAAACAGATATTAGAAGCGATCGATGTGTATATGCACAACAACTGACAACTACAACACACTACTGGTTGAAATAAGCAACTGAACAATACACTATTATCTTTTAATTGATCATTCGAAAGAAGGAAAGAAAGGAAGAAAGAAAAAAAAAAGGAGACAACCTTGTAAAAAATTTTCAGCATTACCAAATGGGTGAGAAAATGACGCATCTGTGTGGAGTCAAAGATGGTTGGCGGCTGCTTCTTCGACAGCCTTCCCAGTGGCCATTAGCGCGATTGCCTAATCGGGTAATATTTGAAAAGATGTGTGGCTGTGCATGTATTTGTGGCTGAGCTATGTAATTTATCTGGTGGTGCACGGGTGCACTACGGGTTGTACCCACCCTACTTTGCTCAACCGCTTTGCACAACTACAACTTGCAACTTGTAACCATTTCGACCTAAATAAGCCAGCCCATTTCAAGGACAACAGTAGCACTTGATTCTCCTCAGAATACTCAATTGCAACGGATACTGCATTTGGTGCACCATTGTAACATACTATAGCAAGCATAGAGCAATGTCGACAGAAACAGACACGGGCGCCAGTCCGCAAGAACAGATCATAGAGGCCGCTAGAAGAAACAACGTTTATTTGATAGAGGCCATAATAGAGAGCCACCATGATGACCAGGCGACACTAGTTGAGCTTCTCAATACAGCAACCGATTCAACAGGGAATACTGCGCTTCATGTGTGTTGCAAGTATGGTTGCTACGAGGTGATGGATAAGATCCTAGACATTGAAGGTGTGGAGCTTGATCCAAAGAATCCATTGACGGGAGATACACCACTACACTATGCGGTCAAGTATAGCTTCGAGGAGGCAGAATATGCATTATTTTTAGTTGAAAACCTTATTGAGGTGGGAGCAGATCCAACAATCAAAAACAAGGACGGGTTGAAACCAGCGCAATTGCTAGGCGATGCAAACGAGGCCATTAGAATGGCGTTGGATAGTGCCGAATATGCTCAAAACATTGAACCAACAGAAAGTCCGGAAGACAATGAAGAAGATGATGATGGCCCTTCATCAGACGATGAGGAGGGTGAAAGTGAAACAAAGACTGAAGTGTCATGAAATGGAAGGATCATCGCAACCCCTTCTCCTTCCTTTTTCCTACATATCATTCTCTCCTTTTTCTTGAACATTTCAACTACTACTCATATCTATATTGTCTATATTATTACAAACTTTGTTTTCTCTCCTGTTTTGTCATTCATATTTAGAAAGACATAATAATACAAAGCATCCAGTCAAATTCAAACTGAAAATTCAAAGTCGTCAGCAGACGGCACGCCCCATCCTCCTAGAACTAACCTAGCCTGCTCTTTAATCGCTTGTCTATTAGAGTCGGCTACTTTAAAACTCCCATAGTTTCCAAACATCCCGTAACACTCATTTCCCATTATAACCTTCAAACGTTTCACCATGCTTTGCCTTGAGAGACTACTCTGACCCTTATCCTCGATTGGTTTCTTGGTCTGGCAACCATTTTTGACACCTCCACTTAATATTTCCATAAAAGAGTTGAACGGTGAGTAAGTAATGGATAATGAGGCGGGTTTACTCCGCTCAGTGGATCTTTCATCATCAAATCTAACATCAGCACGGACAACTTGTAGTGGTTTGTAAAACCGAGCCAAAAGATTGTCGCTCGTCGTCATATTCATGAAAAATCTATCGTGAAAACATCGATTGACACTCTCATCTTTAATCTTCTCCATAGGAAGGACGAGGTAAGTCAAGTAGAATAAATCCCAACAATCAACCAAACCAGAAGTAGCACAGTTCAACAGCGAAGTAAACTGCTTCAATGATAACTTGTCGGAGCAAGACTTGGAGTAAGATATGGGTGAATCTTTGCGTCCTGGCTTAGTCCTCACTATGCCGACTCTGCAAAAATTGTCTCTTCCTCTAGCAACACCAGCCTGGGAAATTGGGTTCGCCGTATCCCACATACTTTGATCAATCGAACCCTCTCTAGTGTTGTCCATTGATGCATCACCACATGGTATCTCACTCACGTATAGCGCAAATTTCATCTTCTGGTTCCTCAGTCTAAACTTAGGCCCAGCGCCAGGCGTACCCTGGTCTATCACCTTCACCAACTCCAGTAATTCACTCGTACACTCGTCACCATCCATCTTGCACATCTCCTCCAGTAGAAGTTGGTTGAACAGCCTGAGAGAGAGTATTTCAGCGTGCTGGTCATGCAGTAGCCGTCCAGAACTCACCTTTGAAATTTTGGAAAATGGAGTAGTCTTCAACCCAGTAGTAATGGCCAGCGGTCTCACTTCAAACTCAGCGGTGGTGGCATTCATCTTCCTTCTTTTCGCACCATCATTCGCAACGCTGTGCTCAGTGTCTCTCTCAATAGGTACCAGTGCAACCAACCCTGAAAGAACCGTGAATTCACCATCACCCTTTCTCGGTTTCGCATTGTGAAATTTCAACAGCTGAGGACCAATGAGAGAGGTTGGGTTTCGGTACTCATCAAGAACAGCTTGAGCTATTAAATTTCCCAAACGTACACTGTTAGGATCGTAAATGCTTGCTCTAGAATGGTTTGTGACATCTGATTGCAGCATCTTTGGCAAGGCAAAGTCGCAATTCACTGATTAGTAGCTCTGAAGGTTAGAAAAAATTCGTACAGATGATTTGAATCGACCCGATGCCAAATAAACTGACCAAGGCTCCATTCCAATCAATTTCAGTGCAAGAAGAGAATGCAAAAAGAAAAGCTGCGCAAACCCGGAATCGAACCGGGGGCCCAACGATGGCAACGTTGGATTTTACCACTAAACCATTTGCGCTTTTTCTGACTGGAATTTTTTGGTGATATTTTCGTTCCGTACTGGAAAAATGGTTATGAGCCTTGGTGTTTTTTTGTTTTGGGAAATTTCCGGACTTTGGAAGCTTTGAAACAACTAAATAAGCACTTCAGCGTGTTATTTAG
This sequence comes from Ogataea pignaliae, assembly GCA_030570775.1. Taxonomy (NCBI): domain Eukaryota; kingdom Fungi; phylum Ascomycota; class Pichiomycetes; order Pichiales; family Pichiaceae; genus Ogataea; species Ogataea pignaliae. The sequence goes on along the minus strand of JAJLWO010000070.1, from coordinate 16,456 downwards.
CTTTAATTAATAGTGATAAGCTTATAGGAAGTATACATTTACTTACTTTTTTATCGCAAAAATGTAGAAGTAAGACAATTAGATTTCAAACTTTTCTATTTTTTTTTTCGAGATCTAATTCACCGATATTTTCTCACCAGATCTGAATTGAAGTTTCTTTGCCGGTTAATGGGTTATATAGGCTTTAGACTGAGATGGAGTTAGTCATAGAAATGTTGAAGTTTGATGAGTTAGGCATAGAAATGTCGAAGTTTGAAGAGATAGGGCATAGTCTTGTTTGGGGCTGTGCAAGCCTCATTTCATTATCTTAGCTACCTATTTTGTTGATTACGAATTGGATCTAGCTCCATGTTCATTTTCTTCTTTCATTCTATACTTGTCCTCCCTAAAACTCTTACATATTTTTTAACTATTGAAAAAAAAGTAACCTTCCTGAGGGGTATAAACGTGGATAGAGCATTTACCATTATTACCCCTGGAATCTTTTTTCAAGATTTCCCCCGTCTGCACCACGAAAGGTAGTGTACAAGTAGCTGCTGCAAGCTGCACAGGTGTTGAATAAGGTTGCAAACCTTAAATGTAGAGACAGATTCTATTATTTCAACATCTGCACTGATGCAGCAATGAAACACCTGTGACATTTTGAGTCTGGTGAGTGATCTGCAGCAGATTAGCGTTTACAGAGAGAGTTTGCACCTGTGTGTCAAGGGGAAGGAGGAAGTTGTTCCGATGAATGGCCGAGGGATCACAATAATGAAGGAATGGGGCGGGACTCGAATAAGGTTTGATACTACTTACACACCATTCCTTCGAAAAATGTTGCGGACTGCCACCACATGGAGGAAGGAAGAAGCCGCTGCTATCTTGTTAGTCATCACTCAAGCAAAATTGCTGCTCTCTCATATAAAGAAACTATACTTCTTTCCACCATCTTCTGGAACGCTTGAATGGGTGGATGTTGCGTTGCATCGTGCAAGCGTCAGCATACCGATTGATGCATGTGCTATCTCACGAAATCCTGACCCATATAGATTGAGATCCAGCTTTGAATACCTCCAGCCGCATTGGTTCTCAAAATTCCAAAGCAACTGGAGCAGCGATTGTATATAGCTCCAAAGCAAACTGAGAGATTGCTGCGCTGCACGAGTTTCAGACATCTCCTTTTCACGCCTGCGATTCTCGTAGTAGCGTTGAATCAATTAAACAACTGCAAAGATTTGTTGGACATCAGAAAGAAGAAACCTTGAGCAGTATGAATTATATGTATTACGCTACTACAACCTGATACATATTTCTGGACGACGCCAGCACGTCGTTTGGGACCGCAATACAACACGTCTGCAAAGCATAAAACGTTTCACGGCGAATGATAAAGCAGAAATGCGTGCTAAAGTTGCCCGCTTCCGCCAGCAATCCAGCAGTGCAGCGCAATGCAGTAAACTGGCCGCAGGCTGTAGCAGCGGGCGGCCACCATCCTCTTCGATCGCGATCTTCTTTTTATCGATGGTACCAAGCAACTGCACACAAACAAGCTCACGCCGCCGACCCTCTTGTGAAGGTCAAGCGGGAAGCGGGGAATCCCGTACCCGTCAGGTGAAACATTAGGTTCTCGATATCGTGTTAGCTGATGTTGCTGCTAATGAGTTGTCCGTGACAGGACAGCAAACGTTGCTCACTACCTTTTTATAACTGTTAAGTTTCATGAATTACAAAGTTCAGGAGACGGGACAGAACAGTTTGATATTATTGTCACTCAAGTTACTTTCCTTGATACATTTTGTCCCAAGACCCAACCAATATATTTAGAAGCTCTGAACTTTTGGTGTGGATATGGATAGTGACAGGGATGTTTTTCTAGATTCTCTGAAGTTGAAGGACGAAGAGTGGTCAATACAGATAATCAGATCAAAAGCTTTCCAAGGTTATTATTCCCAGGAGAAAAGGAGGTCTATATTTTTATATGTGTGTGTGTGTACTTGCGGCTCAAACACCGTTGCAAATTTGAAACTTCATAATTGGTGCGTCATGCAGGTAAAATTATTGAGCCGCATGTTACATTACATGTTCTGCCGAAAAAAACTTTAAAGCAGATGGATTCACACTGCATAGCATGTATAATATATATATTAGCGGAATTACTAATTTAGCCACCTAGCCGGCCGAAATTTCTGCTATCTGCTTCCTTTTGGTTTAAGGAAACGCCCCCCTCCCCCTGCCACAACATTTTCCAGTTTGGCTAGTGTGTTGTCATCGGATACTCTCTTTCATCTGGCGCTAACAAGCAGTCAGTCACCCTAACCGAAATGTAGGTGTTTCATCTTCTGTGCTTTTGATGCACTTCTGCTAGTTGATTTGGTCAACAATTACAGAGCCAAGACAGAGAAATAAGTTCAAATGGCCCACAAGGCTCTGCTTTCACTTTATCTCACCTTGTGGGCATCGGCGGGATACCTCTAGCGTGTATCACTTCATTTACTACATATACATACTGGAAGTTTTTTCTTCCCGAGGTAGTGAGGTGGTAGCTGGCTGGCTTGCAGGTTGCTGTGTTCTGCAGAAAGCCTAGCCTAGCCCTAACCTGCAGTTGGAAGTCTTTCAAAACGGTTGTTTGTACAGGTTTATGACACCGTGCGCCTTTCTAAAGCTTATAAAATTGTGCATATCAATATGAATATGCATGTGCATAATAATGAGCGGCGGCCTGGGGATTCCGCATGAAAAATTTGAAACAGTTGGACTGTTGCATGTAGCGAAAAAAGCCTGCTGATCATATATATATGTATTCCTTGGCCTGTGGCCAGGTTTCGGGTTGACAGGTAGCTTGGGCTGCTTAGCCTGGGCTGCCTAGCCTTCCGCTGGCTCATAACTAGCGTACCTTTATATGTGCTGTTTCGCAATGGATGGGCTGGCAATATTGTTTCTTGAGGGTGAAAAAGTCTGGATTTGAAGCTCCTAAGGAAAGAAAAAGCTGAATATGGCTGGCTTTTGGTTGAATATATAACATTTACCCCCGCCCCCCAATAAAACTGTAGTAAGGTAGTAAACCCTAGTATCCGCGATTGTCCTGTGGTCTTGAACATATGGGATAGCTTGGTTACGAGCAAGGATTCTGGGGAAACTTTAAGAGCCGTCTATCTTTAGAGAAAGGACTCGCAGATTATTCTTTCCATCACAAAAATTTTCATTTGAGCTGGAGACTAATTCAATGGCTGTAAAATGACACTGCCAAAACAAAAAAACCAATAGCTCTGGAGTACGATCAAAATAATATTTTGCATTAATATAGTATATAGCGTAACGAAACAGAAAGTTTGCAAATAGTACAGGACATCGATATATCAGTAGTAGTTGTAATGAGTCGCTGGGACTGGAGGGTGGTGGTGGACATGCATCATCTGATGTGGGCCACCAGGCCCATGCAGAGGAGGAGCCATCATTGGTGGTTGAAGTTGCATATGGGGAGGTGGAGGTGGAGGCGGACCAGCCATGTGTGTAGTTGGAGGAGGTGCAATAGGGGCGACAAACTGTTGCTGATGTTGTAGATGCTGCTGTTGGGGAGGCGGAGGAGCAGCAGGAGCAGGTGGAATTGATGATTCATAGTGTTGCATTTGAGGTGGATGACGCGTATCTTGTTGATCTTCAAGACGACGCAAATGTGCCAGTGGCACAATATTGTTAGGACTGTGCTGCATCGGTTGCGGTTGTGAAACTGGAGGTTGGTATGGTCTCTGATGAGGTGGAAACTGAGGAGTAGCAATAACAGATTGAGGTGTGACAGGATTGATTATGCTTTGTTGTTGTTGATGAGGACTGCCGTTTGCCTTAGAGTTTTCTTCATGATATATGTGTTGAGGATTTTGATTTGGTGACGAATTAGGACTTTGCTGTTGTCCTTGGTTTTGCTGTAGCTCTGGAGAGTGGTTGAACATTTGTATTCTCTCTGCACTCGTTAGTGAGATTAAATCTCTAATCAACAGATTTGGAATCGAAGGAGGATCTCTAAGTGTTACACTTCCACCGTTGGCAGATACCCGCATTAACTCCTTTGAATATTCCTCCAGTCTCACTGCCATGTCTGCAAACTCGCAGCTCTTGTAGCAGTTTGAAGCCCTCAAACAAGCATCTGCAGCATCCTTCAGTTGGTCATCACATCTTTCGTAAACGCAAGAAAGGCCTTCCCATGCAGTTGCACTGGCAAGATTATCCAGTATTGATTTGTTGCTTGTTTGCAGTTTGATAACTTGCGAGTGTGCACTTAATGAGTCTATGAATTGGTTCAGCTTCAAGTATAAAGATCCAATTGCTAACCAAGGTAAAGGAGACGAAGGAGCCTTCTTCAAAGCAATCTGGAGATAATCATATGATAACTTTGGCTCATCGTTCAATAAGTATGCCTGTCCCAAAAGGAACCACGGTAAGAAATCACCGTCGTTCGATTCTTCAATGGCTGGGTTCAGCTTCTTCTCAATGCTGATGGCTCTCATTAGTAGCGAAATAGCAGTCTCTTGATTGAAAGAGGGTAGACCTTCAATCAAGAGTAAGTATGCATGTATAACAAAGATTCTTGAACTTTCGCTGATCCTTTCTTCGGCATCTTCGCAGACAGAAAGTGAACCTTCAAAGTCTCCAGCCCTCTCTCTAGCAATGGCCAAAGCACACCACAATGAAGAATATTCTTCAATTCTCGAAGGAGGAGGTGGAGGTAGTGATAAAGTGGCGTTTAGCTCGTTTGTTGCCATTTCAATATTTCCTTCGCTAACAGCAATGGAGGCAAGCTCTGCATGAACAGACCTGGCACAATCAATGTCCTCCATCGTGTTAAGGTTTGCTGGGAGAAGGCTCAGGCATGTTTTCAAGCATTCTATAGAATCACGGATCAAGTTCAACCTATTGAACGTTTGACCCAATAGAAGCCATAGAGATGGATCTTTTTTGGATATATCGAGAGCTGTCACTATGATACTATGCGCTTTTTGGTTATCGTTGAGTAGAAGATAACATTCTGTGAGCATTTTCCATAGTTTGATATCCTCTTTCACCGATGAAAACTGTGTCATGGAAGTGTTCAAGATGTCTATACAGCGCTGTATTCCAACAACGGAATTGCCTGCCTCCAAATCTTTCTTGATCAACGAGTCAACCATGCCATTCAAAGCAACCAAGTTTGCAGGATCATACTTCAACACATTTTCAAAGCTGTTGATAGCAATATGGTGTACGTTACCAATTGTCAAAGCGAGGTTACCACATGCAAGCCAAGTTTGTATCAAGCCATCAGTATTGTTAGATATTGACACAGAGATCGTTGTTGAATGCCCTGATCTGACTGATAACGTTGGGGAAGCGGAGGGTTTCAATTGTTTCTTTGTTTGTTTTGGAGAACGACGTGTCTTCTGTCTTTTCGCTGTCGCAACCATGATGAAACAACAATATACACGTGAAGGGGAAAATGTCAGACTTGTTTCCTTGTGATCACAGTTCTATATGAGGGAAATACTAAGGCGAAGTGATAGAAAGAGCCAGGGAGAGGGCACTTTAATCAAGAAACCCTCAAAGAAGAAGGAAGCACAATAGAAAGGGAGAGAGAGTAATTGTGATACCAAGAGGCAATGAAGGCAAAAAAGAGGAAACACTCAATCTTTTGAATATCTTGCAACAGGTGAAATTACTGGGAAGGACAACTAACACTTTGCATATGCCCCGTTCGGCGCTTCAGCTGCTAAACAATAGGGCCATGCACAGTCTGCAACCAACAGCTGCATATGCATTTACCAAGCATTTTAGTTTGCATTAAAATTATGCAGCTGCACGTCAATTATTAAGAATGCCAACAATCTTTTCAAAGTTAAATAAATCTGCATGCATGTGAGCATATCCGCCACTTACAGATGCGGATGTACAGAATAGGGTAAAGAGGCACATACAGAACCCAATTCTGCACTTGTGCTTCTAAAATTAAGCTTTAGTTTTTTTTTGAGGTACACGTACTAACGCTGTAAGAAACAAACACAAACAACAAATGCGCTACGCCTGCAGCAGATTTTGTAGCAGAGCTGCATGCACCTACAACATTAGCAAGCAGTCAAAGACCTCTTAGGTGTTGATTATTCAATCTTGCTGTCTATACTTCCCAGAGTGTATCCGCCTACCTTTATTGATGTTAGATGCTAGGAATTTACTTGTAAAACCTCCGAAGTAGCTTACTATTGAGCGCATACTCTTTTTAAAATCGCCGAGCCGCTGCTGCGGAGCTGAATCGTTGGTTCACAAGTGGAGATCAAATAGAATAGAACAGACAAAATTCAACCTACGAATGCAAAAACGCAGTTATACGGCGTAGTAAAATAAGATACGGGTATTCGTCATACTCTTCATCCAATTTTCAACAAAACTTGATCACTGTGTATGAATGTGGGTACCGGTTATCCACCTTAAAAGTGCGGGTGCGGACCAACTTCCCGCGACGTCTGCAACGTGTGTTCGTAGATGTTTTGCAACGACAATCATCACTTTAACACGTGGTGGTGAAGAGAAGGAGATAGGGAATGACCTGAATGGGTTAAGCGTTCTTTCATGACGCGGCCCCGCATATCAATTGCTGGCATATAGAAACTGTAACCAAGCTGAGAGTTGTGTTGTTGGAATGTTCGAAATCGGTGGTGCTGAATCTAGCACCTGACATATATATAGAGGGTGTTTAGTAGCCCACTCCACTCACTCACTCACTAGCTTGTGATCAAACGTCTCTGCTCTTGCAGCTCGAGCAAGGGGATACGGCGGTGCCGATACATAAGAGCCCGGGCGTCATTCTACAGTCATGCATATGCATCACGTTCAAAATTGCGCATGTAGAATATATGCAGGAGTATTTTGATTATGCACGTAAATAATATCTGTGAAAACTTCATGCTTTTGACTTTCAAAAGCCAACGAGTGCGCTTCTTGAGCCTGTTGAAAATTGTCAAGTGAGTTGGCAAGATTGCTATATTATCTCTCAATCAACCATATACAGCAGTTGGTGAATCTTCTGAAGCAGACTATGTATGTCCTCACGACCGATGAGTAACATGATCTACAGTGCAGTCAATTATCACACCAAACATTCCGTACGACTTAAGGCTCAGCTCACAGTATCCTTTGCCTGCTATTTGAGTGCTGAAATTGGGCATCCCAAGAATTTACACAGTGAACTATAATCTTGATATGTGTTTTTTTGGACGTTTAAACCATTGTAGTTGTGGAGCAGAATATATTATAAATATCGGTTTTTGTGTTAACAGGAAGGAATTACCTACCCACTAGCGTTCTTTTTCTTTCCCTGTGCTTGTGTACACGGACTAATCCGCAAGGTTCCCAGCTCGGGTGTTTATGCCCAGCGCAGAAAGGCAGAGCTTTTTTTTTTCAATAGCGGATGGCTCAAATGATAGACAGTCATTTCCAGATTGGTTGCAATAACAAGCACTCTTTTCACTGCCCCTGTTCACAAGTGATGCAACGTACACCGTGTGCCACACCGCATCTAAAACCTGCATGTTGCAATCTAAATAAACCTTAAACTGTAAGGTAGTGTATTACCAATAAAGAGAAATTTTAGGAATGTTCCTACACAGCAGTAGAATTGATGGACGCAGCTGTTCACACGATGATTACCAAGAATGCTCCCATATGCAGACAGCTTTCCTCGAGGCTTGAACTGCCCTTTCACCCAAAAAATACATTTGCATCATCATCCAGACGAACATGTTACACGACATTAATATGTACGATGCTAGATCCAATAACAAGTGATTACATCGTGCATATTATGAGTGAAGCAATTTCAAAATATCATTTGCCAATTTGAATACATCAGTAGCTTAGCACTTCTATGTCCGTTGCACCTCACACACACGGTGAAACGGCTTTCAAAATCTGGAAGGAGGACTGTTGGAGTCGGGAGCTTGAAATTAATCGTCAATTCAAGCTCTCATTCCTTGTAAGAATTTGTTGGTTTAAGTTTGTTGTAGAATTTTCAACCTAGGGCAGAAACTTATTGGAGAGGCCTAACAGTACGGAAAATCCTCATCTTCAATATACTTGACAGTGGGTACAGAACTCCATTCTATACATCTCAAAATCTCAACGAAAGATTATTACGTCAATCTCAAGCAAGCTCCCCCTGCAATACCGATTATTTTCCAAGAATCCCCCCTTGCCATTTCTAAGCTTGACGGCAGCCCTCAGCTGCAAAAGAGATTGATTGATGCACACTTCCTAGTATGCTCAGGGAAGGATTTATAAATTTGTCATCAACAGGCTCTCCGAAAAGCCTTCCGATTTAGCAAAATTAGTATGAGACCGATCAGCAGTGTATTTTACTGACAGAAGCGAATGTACGTGAACTCTCGTACATAGCTGCCAGTCGATGAACAAGCAAACAGCGGGAATTTACAATAGAAACAACAGGTGCAAAGAATAGATAGACAAACAGCTCTTGAAACCTGTTTGGAGAATGCTTTGAAGTTTCTAACCATCTGCATCTCTAAGTTTCTGCAGTATAATCTCGCCACAGAAATGGTGATTGATATTGGAAGATCGACGTTAGAAAGATTGACCGGCCCAATCCTAACACACGCAGCAGGCTTTCTTTTTTTCATGCGAATTAAGGTACATGTCACAGCTCGATAGCTGTCGATTGTTACGCTACGTAGGCTATGTAAATATGACTGAGTATACATACAGCATATACTTTCAGCCACCCATACAGCCACTCACAGATGTTTATCAGCTCAGCAATCCGATCGATCAATCATGTCTCACTTTATAGAAAAAGGAGGGGGGTGAGGGGAAAGCTAAATTTGTGCGTAGGTTGGAAGGAAGGAAGCACATGTGTTGGTTGTCGGGAATATTTAGGTTTCTAAGTGCCGTCATATGTCAAGTTTCACCTGCATTGCAGCTTCTCTCAAACTTCTTCCCCGGCGTGTGCAATCGTGCATGAGTGAGTGACTGAGTAACACAGCTCAGCTCTACGCACGAATTTAGCTTTGATTTTGTTCTAAATACTTAAAAACAGACAACTTTAAGTTGGATGTATTATGAGCGCAAATCAGCATAATATTACTTAGCTACTTACTTACATACATATTTTCAGGCCTGCTTTTTGTTTATCTGAAATTTGGAGGGCTCCTTTAAGTTGAGCCGCCCAGGCGGAGCATACTGTTTGCTTCATGCAGAAGGCTATACTGTCCCGACACGCAGCCATCATATATATTATATATAGTGGTGCGAGTACACATTTACAACATTTTTCAGTGCCTTAGCACTACAGGTAGGTGAAACCCAGCACGTTATGACAAACACTCTGGTAACCAGATATCAACTTCAAACAAAGAGTGTGATGAAAAAGTTCGGTAGGGACAGATAAACTAATTGTGTCTGGCTTAAGCCCCCCTTGATTCTGGTTTATAGAAGATATATATCTTCAATGCCCTGATTGGAGAAACGCTTGAGAAAATACTTAGATCGGCTCGTCGGTGAAGGCACAACGAAAGCAAAGCCGGGCAAGTACTGGAAACAAAAAGTGGAAAGAACAGAAGGAGAATGGCAGACTTTCTGATTGAAGCTCGGTAAACTCCGCTACTCCTACCTTCATCACAATGAAGCATTTTATCTCCTCAACACAGGTCTTATAAGCAATCAGTTCTACCTGATGAACTGTCCGTTGTGTAAACAGCGAGGAGCGGATGGACACATACGGCATGTAATTTTTGAATGTAGAGTTGCACAGAGCCTATGGAACCTGATCAACCCGGGAGCACATCCAATGAAAATGTCTCAAATGATCTGCCCTAAAGTTCTAAGACCACTGGACGTGAGCAGGAAAACCTTGTATATACAGCCTGTCAGATCAAAGAGTGACAGGCCTAGCAAACGAAACAGGAATTGTAATGCTTAACCTGGATGACAATCACCATATCAAAGTGATGGAAAAAAGGTATTCCTTGGAAAAAAAAAAAAAAAATTGTATGCCGAGAAGTACCCCATAAAGCTTGAAATTTCAATCAATTCTCCGTAAAAAAGTAAGAATCTGTCTGGTTTGACTTTCGGAAGTATATGGACAGCTCGATGTACTCATATTCAGTATATACAACTAAATAGACAGGGAAAAACAAACAATGAACAAAATAACTCGCAAAAACTACGCAATAAATTGTTGTAAGGCTTTCACACGACAAAAGGTTACACCATTTTAATATCACAACTTTGAACCATGGATAAAGTTGTAACCTTTCCTGATCTCACCTCTCAATTTCTCAATCGCAGAAGAGACCATCTGTTCCTCGCGATCAGTTAAACCTTCTGGAAATTGAACAAGCGCTATCCCGTTCTTGTCAATTTTCAATGGCAAACTAAAGTAATCAACGTCCCTTTTCAAACTATCAGGGATATTCTTCTCATAACCTGGTAACGAACCATGCAAATTAATAAATGCAACCTCGTCAATAGCTGTGTTGTCAGAAATGGCACTTAACAAGTTGGACACAAATCTATAAGCTGCCGTAGCCATTGACAAAGTTGCAGATCCTGCTCCATTTTTGGCCTTGACAACCTCGTCACCGCCAAATTGAACTCTTTTAATCAATGCTTCATATTCGGTGTTAAGTAGACCTCTTGCCCATGAATTTATGATAGGAACAATGGTTTCACCAGAATGACCACCAATGGTGAAAACATCACCCAAAAATTCCAAAGGAGGAACAACACCAGCAACGGTATCGCTTAGGAACTGTTCCAATCTCAAATTGTCCAAAGTTGTAACTCCAAACACCTTCTTTGGATTGTAAACTCTCAACTTCTTTAAAACCTCAACAGCTATAGGAACAGTCGAATTGACTGGATTTGATATGATACAGATAAAAGCATCTGGACATGTCCTTCCAACTTCCTCAATTAATCCTTTGACAATGGAAGCATTAACCTTGAACAAATCATCCCTGGTCATTCCCGGTTTTCTAGGAATACCTGCAGGTATAACGACAATCTGAGAGTTTTTCAAAGAGGCCTTCAACTGTGACGTATCGGACTTTTCAAGGGGTGCAAAACCTTTCACCTTTTGACCTGTTGGAATGTGGGATAGATCCGCTGCCACTCCAGCAGAGTTCACAATGTCATATAGTGATAGCTCTGTGATTTGTGGGTTTAGCCTGAATAGCAACGAAAGTGGTTGGCCAATGCCTCCTGCTGCTCCTAAAACTGTGACTTTGACCATGCTTTGATATCTAAGGGAATTTCAGTACTGATTTACGCAAGAAAGAAGAAGAACACTTTAGCAATTACAAGGTTGCGAATGAAGAAGGGGGGGAGGGGGGGAGGAGGAGTTGCCTTTAAATATATATCCTCCTGTTTGAATGATTATCACATGTGAAGGAGTGAAAGTTCTAAACATTTTCCACGGCTTAAAATGACCGCTTTTGGGTTTGTGTCTGGGGCGAGAGAGAGAGAGTCCTGGGCTGTGCAACAGGGCTGTGCTAAGTGCTTCCACCGCCTGAAAAGGAGGGAGCACTCAAAAGTATAGACCAACAACCACACCACACTTTCAGCAAAGCTTCGATTACACTTGACTGATTTATCAAGTCGAAATCTTTAGTTTTAAATTGCCAGATGGTGGCCACAGCAATTAGCCTGCCCAGTATGGCGCTACTTTCAAAACAGGTACCGCTTTAGACCCAAAATCGAATCGTATAATTAACAACCTCAGTTGAAGTAAAACGTAAAAGTACATAAATTGCAAAGGGCATCCTAGAATTGCTCCGTCAGCTACCTTTTCCTTTGATTCTTCCATTTGAAAATGGTCTTACCTTCTTTAGTTTGTATCTTCTTCTTTTCACCTTTACTCATTAGATGCTTCTGCAGTTCCAACTTGGACTGCACTCCTTTCAACTTCTTTTCTCTTTCCATCCTCTGTTTCAACAGGTTTAACTTCTTGTATTTCTTGAGATCTGCCTTGGCCTTTTGAAATCCCCTCTCGTCATCTCCAAATCTGTCCACTATCTGTTCGTCGCTTATAAGATCATCGTCTAGATCATCATCATTGCTTTCTTCTTGTTTAGACAACCCCGACAGCTGCGAAACCCTTAGTCTATTCTCTCTCTTATGCAGTAAACTCTTATCCGTATTGAAGAACTTCACAGGGTCGAAAGTTTCAGCTTCAATAGTTGATTCAACAAAAACAGTATGCTTTCCATTACTCTGGAAAAAACTGCTATCGTTCAAGTCTTTTTCAATCTTTCTCTGCTCCTTTTGTCTAATTGTAGTTAGATAGTTCGAATCTTGCGTCTTCAAGAGTAACACTTCATCGTTGGATAGAGTCTCGTTTCCTCTATCCGCAATCAGCACACCACGGTCATCCGTCTTCTTTCTCGTCATGGCATGGTAGTATTCATCTTGGTTGTGCGCTTTGGCTTTCAATTTGAGTACTTTCAACTGTGCTTGTTTCTTGTGGTAATCGTCCGCCCTTAACTTGTAATCTTTCTTCTTCTCTAGTAACCCCCATCTCTTTCTATTCTGTGGCTGAGATCTCTCTCTATGCTGTTTCTTCTGAACGTTGTGCACTAGTTTCACCATCGTGAGTGTTGCTATGTCAATTGATTGGATGCTATTTTGATTAACCGGTGAGTGATCTTTGACCCTATTTTATTATTTCGTTGCGAAAACTTGGGATCAAAAAGTTTCAAAAGAAGTAGCTAGTTAGTTATCTTCCAAAGTTGATAACACTCGGGTACTTTTCAGATGGCTCTAAAATTTTTCAGATATTTATTTCCAAGGCGCGGTATCAAAGTTACTTACGTAATTAAATACATAATACAATGTGTCTTTTTTTTGGATGTTTACTCCATCTCAAAAAGACAGATACCGGTTTAGATATCTTGAACAGAAGAATAGGGTTGGTTGGCTTACCGACGCTGATGATAAGCACTCCGATTACTCCAATGTTTAGAAAAACTACAATTGATAGATGCCAGTCGTCGCAATATGGGTATAATTCAGGATCTTGAGAGTTATCGCTCCCTAAGCTTTGCTTTCGATCGGGAGTTATATACATCTCTATGGATCGCCCTGATTGCACAACGACATTTCATGATCTCGTCGCCCAATCCCTTTCTCACTTCCATCGATGTCAAATTCATCTTGTGCAAGCTGTGGAAGTTTTCTTCCTTGGTTGATATCTTGGTGGTTGAGCTGAATGCAGCTTCCGATTTCAAAAAAGATTTCATAAATCGTTTACAGGTTGATTCCATCTCCGGAACCGTTGAAAACCTAGTGCTGCTAGTCATAGGTCTGGAGTTTACAGACAAGGACTTTCAGACTAGTCTATTGGCCTTTTTGCAAACGAAAGAAATCAAGGTAGACGATACTACCTACCATTTAGACGAAAACATTTTCACACTGATACCACTCATTGAAAATAAAGACAATCTCGAGATGGTTCTTGACAAGTATTTGACCAAAGTAATGTGGTTCAGACAGCCTTACATCCCAATGTCTCAAACAAAGGGTTTCATAGATAGAGACCTGAAAAAGGAACTTTCATATTTGAAACCAACACATAGAAACAACACACAGCGAGAGATCCTAGCGTTGAGAGCCCAGGCGAAGCAGGTGAGGGTAATACCGGAGATACGATCGTACATTCATGATATAATAATCTTCACCAGAATGCATAGAATGGTAGTTGCTGGAGTCCCCACATTTGTTATCAAAGACTTTGATGCGTTTGTCAGAGTGTACGCTTCAATCAATGATTATCAATATGTCATACCCGAAATGGTGAAGATCACCGCTTTCAAGATTTTACCCTTGAGGATCAACAAGCTGAATAACCCAAACGATGAAAAGACTCTCCTATATGGTAGCGATTTGAAGCTGGTAGAGCAAATATCGGGGAAATGGAACGCAGATTTGATAGTGGAGGATGTGTTGAACAATGTTCAACTTCCAGTTTAAAGTCATTTCTAGCCACCATAATATACACTTTTTCTTGAATCTCGCTTCATGCTTCAACTGTCCACCCAACCTTTGCATCTACCGCAATTACGCGATACCCCCCTACTTTCTCCTTTTTCGTTTATCTAAATGAAAATAATCGTGTAATTCGATACAGAAAACAACAACAGCGTGTATAATATAATGTTCAGCTATCTACCTAGGCATATGTAACCTTCCAGAACTTCAAGCAAGAATCAGTACCGCAAGTAACCAACTCGTCAGCACCCAACCACTCAACACCAGTGACACCTTCTTTATGTGCATTCAAAGCTTTGACGTTTCTTGCAGGCTTCGCAACAGAGTAAACAATCACATTGGTATCCAATGAAGCAGTAGCAACATGATCGTTGTCTTCACTCCATGCAATGGAGTTGATCCTTGCAGTATGAAAGGCCCACCTTGAAGTAACAAGCGAGAATTCTTCAAGGTTATAACAATTGATCTTACCGGTAACGTCACCACATGCCAAATACTTCTCGTTTGGAGAGACCTTCAAAAACGATGGCTTGGCCCTCATCGATTGTAAGGTTGAAGTCACTGGCTCTAGCGATCTGCTGTCGTAAACGTTCAATGCAAAAGTGATGGCATCTGTAACAATGATGTATTTCGAAGAGAATGCAACTGCCGATGGGGTATATTTAAGTGGAATTGTCTTAATGGCGGACCCGGTGGCGTCGTATATAGCCAACTCCTCATCAGTTATGATAGCCACCGAAGAACCATAAGAGGCTGTTTGGATTGGCTGTTGCTTTAGCGATGCAATACTGACAATCTCGTTCCCATTGGTGATCTTCTTTATGCTGTCATCCCAACCTGCAGTGAGCAATTCATCATCAACTTTTTCAATACCAACAACCAAGTTTTGATGCACATCACCTTTGACCAACTCTCCCCTTTTATCTGAAATGTTCCAGTTTATAATCTTTCCATCATAGCTGCCTGTGTATAAACCGAAAGAGGTGTAACTCAATGAAGTGATTGACTTCTGATGTCCATAAACGGCATTAACTGGGGCTTTGGAGGATTGATCAAAGTAGTAAAGAACGCCCGAAAATGCCAAAGCAACGATATAATCGTTAGTCTTAACACATCCTAATATTTGGTTCTCCAATTTCTTTTCCAACTCCCAGGAGTTAATCAATTCACCTCCAATGGAATATAACTTGAGTGTAGAATCGGCAGATCCAGTAACAAACGACTTCTCATCAAACCAATCGACTGAAAAAATACCTCCATCGTGCAAATTTTCAAACTTTTTGATAAAATCACCAGTCTTGCCATCATACAAGACAACGGATCTATCTGCACCAACACTGACAACGTAGGAACCATCCTTTGAAAACTTGGCATCCCTGACAAAGTTGTTGTGGTGACCTCTAACGGACTGGGCAAACTTGAAGGGTGGGCCTTGCATAAAGACTAGTCCAGCATCATCAGAAACAGTAACTGCTCTATACGGCCTACAAGGTCTGATGGAAACGGCATTGATAGGAGCAGTGTGTCCTGAGATTTCGCCAACGGTATTACCTGAATCAGCGGTGAAACAGTGCCCGTATCTCTCCTTACCATTGCCAACGGCAATGATTCTTGTTGAGTCTGCATCCCACGCAATATCGTTGATTCTACCATTGATGATCTGATAATCACCTTTAATGATGAGGTCTTCACCGATACAATCCCAAACTTTGACGTTACCACTCTCGTCACCAGAGGCAATGTAGTATCCTGATGGAGAAAACTTGGCAACTGTGGTGTTGTAATTGTGATTATTGAACTGGATACATTCAGATGGAGTTTGAACAGATCTAACAAAAATCGACTTTCCTGAAGCATATGCAATCTTGTCTGATTTTGGGTCGTAGGATAGATGGACCGCCGTGGCTCTTTGAGTCGATGGGTTGGCCGCAATGGTGCCGGTCTTAACAATAGATGATGCCATAGATTGGTTGAGCAATTGATGCGATGTGTAAGGATCCAACTCACTAGAGTGTGACTAGAATGGTGGATTGACTACAGAAGGTCTCTATGTTGTTAAAGGATAGAGTCGTTGGTGTTTATAGTCAATTTAGAACGAAGGGCTCGTGGCTTGAAGCAGATTTCAGGTAAACACACATACACTCTTTCTCTTTCGGGCAGCAGCACCACAGTAAGTGCACCGCCCACATCCACAGCGCAAGCACGTTTCGCCGGCGGATTGTGATTCGTTTGACCACAGTTATTCCCAACTTGTCAGAACTTAAGAATGTTAGGTAAATGATCGTAATAACCTTTAGGTCTGTTGAACATTGATGGATTGAGAGCCCAAATTATAATAGCATCGAAGGGGTTGTGCCTGCGGGGAATTCAAACCCCTGAATCGCAATCGGGTTTCGTGCTACCACAATTCTAGCTATTGGTTTTTTTTTTTTTTTTTTTTTTTTTTTTTTATTTA